>JAABOM020000209.1:0-20913 GCA_011800125.2 Solanum clarkiae
AGTTAATAAAACAGAGGAAACTCTGCCGAAATTTCGGCAGGTTTCCAGGTCGGATAAATTAGAAAATTTGGATTAGTATGTGTCTAAGTGCCCCTATCGGGCATTGGTCACGACCCTAGGTTGGGGTGTGACAGCAAGTTGGCTAGTTGTTGAACTAGTTATAGCAATTGCTGTAAAATATTTCAGCAAGTTATTCACTTGTTGGATATTTTAAAGCAATTGCTGGGAATTTTGTGGCAGTTGTTGTAAATGCAGTAGCAATTACTGGATAATTCGTAGCAATTGCTGAAAAATTCATAGCAATTAGTGGGAAACTCTGTAGCAAATACTATACATGGTATAACTATTTCTATAAATTATGTAGCATTTGCTGAGAGGTCAGTAGCAATTACTGCAATATCAGTAATAATTGATATACATGAAGTAACAATTGTTGTAAAACTGTTGATAGTTTAAAATGTCATTTCTTAACACCTGTAACATTCGATGAAAATTGTATTCAAATAACAATAATACTGATAATATTAAATAATAACAAATGTTAATTTTTGCATAAAATTAATATGCAAAATGAAACAAGTTCACAAACACCAAATAAAAGTGAGCGTTCTTATGAAACATTTCACTCCGGGCATGTAGTTTTCTTGTGCCCAACCCTTTTGCATATGGAACATTTGTCCTTTTTTCTTGGAAATTATTGTCCGATATTTGGCTGCCTCTTCTTTGTTTTTCTTCCCATCTTTCCCGGCACAATATGTGGAGAAAGTATTTTCCTTTCTAAAATCTTCCTAGGAACTTTTCAAAATTCTTCGGACGACAAGGGTTTAATTTCCTCCAGGTATGCAAAAATGTATGTCTCTATCTTATAATAATGAGAAGTATATTCATATGTACGTCTTTCATTATTTTCACCATATTGACACCGGAGAGCCGCCATCAGATGCGGACAAGGTATTTTATCAAGATCAAAGACTCTGCAAGTACAAGATTTGAAATGAAGTTCAACCGTTGCCACTACATCATGATCGAAGACAACATATCTAAAATTGACAATTTGATGAAGCAATAGCTTGATCCCTATATTAATATTTTTTACAATGACCTCCTCTATCAAAGGGACCAAGATGGCTGATGCATTGATGAACTCCATTCGTCTTTGGTGAAATTTTTCATTAAACTTCTTATTTATTTCATCAAATAGAGAAGGAATGGGAAATTCTCTTTCAACAACAAAAAGTGCATTAATCGACTCAACGATATTTGATGTCATAATACCAAACCTGTAAATTTTGCAGCAGATATTATAGAAATTAATAACTAATAGTTTTAAAAATAGAAAATTTTGTAGCAGATATTAAAGATGTTGCAACAGATGCAACAGTTGTTGCGACATAATTTGCAACAACTTCAGCAACAGATGCAGCAATTAATAACACATACCTATTTCTCGAAAAAAAGACCCTGCTCCATTTGTGAAATCCAATTTGTTCGAGATGTATGACAGCCATTGGAACCATTTTCCTGATTTGATTGAAGTGGTCATTAAACTCACTTACATTGGATGCTTGTGCGGCCTTGTAAAAGTGATAGATGATTCTTTCATTGTGAAAATTGGTTCAAATGTTTTCACCAAGGTGTCACATGCAACAACTATAATGAGCAGAAGGGTAGACAAATAAAACCATTTTTTATGCTTGGATGCCAATCCGAAATTATACACAATTTCGAAGTATCATCTAAAAATTGTTCATTTGCTCAAAAAAAATATCGATAAGAGGCATCACACTAAGAGTCAACAACACAAAATGCAACAGGAAAAATATGTATCTCAGTATCCTGTGCAACAACAGACAACAAAACTCTATCATACTTGCCATTTAAAAGTGTTCCATCAATGGCTATGACTTTTCTCATATGCCTAAAATCAAGAATCTAAACTCCCATGGCCACAAAAAAAATACTTAAACTTACCATTTTCACTGAGCTCCAATGCCATTTTGGTCCTCGAATTTTTTTTTACAGTGCTAAGCATGTAATAATACGCATCAAGCACTGCATATCCATGCTCGTGTGCCCCCCTTATCAAAGATTTCGCAATTTCACTTCCCTTCCAAAGTTTCCAATAACTGACCTTGCATCCTAATTCAATATGAAGTGAGGTTCTCATATCTCTTGTAGATGGCCCTTCACCCTCGGGAAACTTATCTTTGAAGTATGCATCGATTACTTTGACCATAGCATTCTATTGTGTCTCATCAAATGTTGAGAGACACAAGTGTGAAACTTTTCATACTTTCTAATGTAAAATCTGTCACAACTTTTAAGCTTCATAGTTCTCAGCCACCACTTGCACTCAGGATGTACACACTTGACGCAATATACAAGACACGAGTTTATCATATTTTTTACTCTAAAGTCTTTCTTCAAACAAGTCATTTTCAACACAATATCTAAATCTTGCTTATTCTTAAATATCATTCCATTATAAAGACCTATTTCATCATCTTGAACATGATTCAACTGTGTTGATTGTGTATTTGATGATATGCTGCTAGCAACTTCTGGAGTCGGCGTTTGCTCACCTCTACTTGCTCTATCTGGAATATCCGTATCCATCACATCACATTCATCATTCAACATTTCTTGATTTTGAGGTGAATTTTAGTTTTCCATCGCCTTTTCAACCATATATATCCGTAGAATGGGTCTTCTTTCATCTTCCAAATAAATCCATAAATTCACTTGATTTTTTATTCTAAATGGAGCTACTCTCCATTTTTCGCCACAAGAATGCATGTAAGCGATGGAACTACCTTTCGGCTTACAATTTAATTCACAGCTGGCAATAATTTGATTCACAAAATCCTTATACGTGATGTCTCGATTCACAATCATCGCTATCATCTCGATCATGTCTTTGGCTTTTCAATGCCAAATAAAATGATTGTTGGACTCAACCCATTCACCATGACAATCAACTCCTAATATTATTTTTTCTCCCATTGATGATGTTGAAGGTACCTAAATAAATAATAATTTAAAAGCGCAGGATGAGAAAACTGTATAGAAATACAACAACTCTTGTATTTAATTCAGTAGCTACCTCATCTGTTGAAACATCAGATGCAACAAATACTGCAGTATATTTAGCAGTAATTAAAAAATTGTTCCAAAAGTGATGAACTGGTTGCTAAAAAAATATTTTGACTATTATTCTATATCATTCAGCAACTACTAAATCTATTTCAGCATCTGTTGCAACGTTGCTGAAAATAGCTTAGTAGTGAAGAACAACAACAATGGCAAAAATAACAACAAAAACATAAAACTCAAATAAACAATACCACATTCACTTTTATCAGTGATAATAATGACTAAAAGTTACCTTTCATGTAATTCCCAAAGCTATATCAATAAATGTCCTACAAATTGATTTCTTTTTCCTCCCAAATTTGAAGCTCCAAATATTGGGAAAATAGTGAAATTCGTGGGAAAAGGGAGTGGAGAAAGGAGCAGTCGTTGGAGACATTTCCCATATTGAGAAATTATATTTTTTTATTTAGTTGGGTTGAAGTGTACAAAAAAAACTTGGGGACTTGTTTGAAAATGATCAAATATTATTAAATCCTTAATTATAAACTTGTTACGTACACCTAATTATTAAAACTTGTCATTTTTTTTAATTTTGAAATCTTTTTGTTACCCTTAATATAATGACCCTAGTAAGATTGTGTTGCAGCCTTAAAGTCTTTTGCAGTGCATTAAAGTCTATTGTCATTTTGCTTTAGAATCTTTGTGTTTATTTGGATTCCTATTAATCTTTATCCTATTTTAAATCAGTTGCAGCTGTGAAGTTCTTGTCTGTAATTGATGCATTTTTATTATTATTATTATAGATGGTTGATCAGAATAATCAAGATAGTAGTCATATATTGGGACAAGTGAGTTCAAATAACTTCATATGCAGTTGTTTTAGTTGTTTTTTAGTTTTTGAATTATACATATGAAGAAAATTATCGACGTACGATTACACATGACATACGACTTGAAAGAGAGAAAGTTAGAGACGAAGTACTAAATAACTTATTTACTCGTGAACTTTGCCATTATAAAATAAGAATGAGTCCTTCAGCTTTTATGGGTTTATGTGAGATTTTAATCAAAGATGAAGGTCTTAAACCAATATTTCGAGTTACAGTTAAAGAACAAGTTGTAAAAATACTTTATTTATTAGCACATAATGTGACAAATCGTGAGTTATCTTTCATATTTTGACTCTCGAGAGAGTCCGTGAGTCGTCATTTTCATGTTGTCCTAGGAACTATCTTGGGGCTATATGAGAACTTTATTAAACAACCTAATGTCTCATTTATTCCTCCTGAAATTGCTAGCAGCCAACGTTTTTATCCATATTTTAAGGTAAACTCAATTACTACATTACTTATATTTAAACGAATGTCAAAATCTCATTGTTAAATAATGATTGTATTATCAGGATTATATTGGTGCAATTGATGGAACACATATACGTGTTAAAGTTTCACAAAATGAAGCACTGAGATATCATGGGAGGAAAGATTATCCAACACAAAATATATTAGCTGCATGAACGTTTGATTTAAAATTTGCATATGTGTTAGCTGGGTGGGAAGGTACAGCATCTGATTCAAGAATCATTAAAGAAGCACTAAATAGTCAATCCACTAAAAATTTCAGAAGGTACATATTATATATTTAAAATTAGTTATATATAATAATTAAATATTAAATCTTTTTAATTTTTTAATGCTTAGGAAAATTTCACCTTGTTGATGGTGGGTTCATATTGAGAAGTAGACTTATTACACCTTAGCGGGGGAAAGATATCACTTGAAAAAGTATTCAAGAATTTCACCTCGAAATTCTTGTGAATTATTTTATTTGCGACATGCTTCTTTGCATAACGCTATCGAAAGAGCATTTGGAGTTCTCAAAAAAAGATTTTCTATAATTTCTAGTTCAACAGAATCATCATATGGCATTGAGACTCAAAATCTTATCATATTTGGTTGTTGTATTTTGCACAACTACTTAAGAGGTGTAGATCCAAATGATGAGTTACTCGCTCAAATTGATGGAGAACTTATTAATACTATACATGAGGATCATTTAAATTCTAGGGAGATTAATGATGAGTATAGAAAAAGAGGAGTTTATTCGAGATGGCATAGCAGCTACTATGTGGACTAATTATCAAGCTTAGCTTTCTAGTGAAAAACTATTATGACTATTTGCGTTGCATTTTTTTGAAATGATGTTATTTAATAGTGATTTCGTGATTTATATATTTTTGTTATAAACATTATGTCTAGTACATTTACATTAAATTACGGTAACTTGTATCAACATTTATATGTATTAACATTTTCTTTTAATATGGCGACTATTTGTCTTAACTATGAAGTAGTTAATATAGCGAAAAACACAAAGAAATTTGGCTCAAGTGATCTAAAGGTTCCGGATAATTCTATATATTTTTGGAAAAATGCAATGGATGACACTTTAATTAATGCATATTGCTACGAGAATGCACTTGGGCACAGGGTTGGTGGGACTTTCTCTACATGTGCAACGGACAACATACTGAAGAAGCTAAAAATTAAAATTTCCTGATAAAATTATTAGCAAGGATAAAATTCACAATCGAATGAAAATACTTAAGAATCACTTCACCAGATACTATGACATCTTCCAGATGGGGGGATGAGCAGATTTGCATGGGATCCTATCACAAATATGTTCATTGTTGAACTGAAGTATGGAATCAGTTAATTCAGGTAAATTCATGTTTACTTATTTAGTTATTATTTCTACTGTAGTTTCTAGATATATGTGTTCTTTTTCTTATTATAATATTTATTGTATTTTCATCAACGTAGAAAACGCCTGTAGCTACAAATTTAAAGAGCAAGCCATGCCAAAATTATGAAAAGCTAATGATGTTATATGGAAAGGACAGAGCCACTGGAAAGAATGCTGAGACTGACTCAGCTATGTTAAAAAGGACCAGCTCATAAGAATTTGAAAAATCAAATGATGATCCATTGATTATTGATGAGGTAGATGAAATGATTTATACGAATGCTGCCTCTTTGAAAAATATTAACGAACATGGACACAGTAGGCAAAGTGAAACAACTGATTATAGACCTACACCTAATGTCTATCCAGAAGCACCAATTCCTATTAGAAATAAAAAAATCTAAAAAAATCTAAACATGATCATTTTTAAAGCATGGTTGACATGTTGAGAAGTGAGATGGACAAATTGGCTAGTGTTATTGGTGGGCTTTCATCTGCTCCACCTATTTCTGAGAGCGAGATATAGAATATGTTGGCAGAGATGAACTTAGAATCTCTCTTGAAAATAGAAATTTACATATCTCTTTGTCAAAATGAAAGTGTATGTCGGACTCTGATAGGATGCCTGAAAGAAGCCCGCAAAGCTCTTTTATTAGAAATGATGTGAGAAGATAATTAAGTTTAGAGTAGTTTTATTAAACTTTTCAGTATTGCTTCTTTAATGAACAATTTGAATAATTTATTGGTGGAACTTATTCTATTATACATTTTCAGTAATATGTTTAGCCAGTAAGACAATCTGGTAAGAAAATGTTCCCTTTTTGTTGGCACTACTCATTTGTATGCACTCTTCTTTTCTGGTGTTCTGCGAAAATGTCAAAGTGATGGGTGAGATCTTATTTTCTGGTGTTCTGCAATAATATCAAGTTCATGAGAGCTTTGTGAAGCTTCTCACTTTACACTTTGTCTATTTCTTTCTGTCTGCTACATACTTCCTTTTTGTTTCTTCTTTCTTCCCTTTTCCAGTTATCCCATCCTTTATTTGCTTAACTTTAAAAAAAAATATTAGAATTATATAACAAAAATCATGTGACTTAGACAATTAAACTATGAGTTAGTATTAATGAAAGGATGTGTAAGGATGCTTTATGAGGCTTTTTTGGGATCCCTTCGGGTTCCCCTTGCATCAAGTCATGTGTAGGCCCTAGGCTTGGATCGTGACAACTGGCCTAGACCAAACTCTCTGAAGGAAACAAGAAGTTTCTTGGGATTGGCAGGCTATTGTCGTAGATTCGTTGAGGGCTTCTCTTCTTTGTCTGCACCATTGACCAAGCTAACTCGTAAAAAAAAGTCAAATTTCAGTGGTCCAGGAATGTGAGAAGAGTTGCCAAGATTTGAAGACTCGACTGACTACAACACTAGTTTTTATTTTGCCCAACGGGACGGAAGACTTTGTGACATACTGTGATACATCTAGAGTTGAACTGGGTTGTTTGCTAATGCAGAGAGGGAAGGTGATAAGCCATGCTTTCAGACAACTTAAGATCTATGAGAAAAATTATCCGACTCATGATCTCGAGTTGGCAACAGCAGTATTCACACTTAAGATCTAGCGTCACTATTTGTATGGAGTGCATGTGGACGTGTTCACTGACCACAAGAGTTTACAATACATATTCAGTCAGAAGGATCTCAACCTATGGCAGAGGAGATGGTTGGTATTTCTCAAGGATTATGATATGAGCATCTTCTACCACCCAGATAAAGCTGACCTTGTTGTTGATGCTCTTAACAGGTTGTCTATGAGTAGCACTACTCATGTGGAGGAAGGGAAGAAAGAATTGGCTAAGGAAGTTCATAGATTGGCTCAACTGGGAGTGCAACTTTAGGAGAACAATGAAGGCAGGGTCAATATTCAGAATGATTCTACTTCATCTTTAGTGTCAGAAGTGAGGGAAAAGCAAGACCAAGACCCTATCTTTACCAATTGAAAGAAATGGTTCACAAGTAAAATGTGATGGTTTTCTCCAAAGGAGGAGATGAAGTGTTGAGATACTAGGGTAAATTGTGTGTGCCCGATGTTGATGGAGTCCGAGAAATAATCATGGCTAAATCTCATAGCTCCCAATATTCCATCCATCCTAGCTTCACCATGATGTACCACGACTTGATAGAAGTCTATTGGTGGAATGGAATGAAGAAGGACATTGCTGAATTCATCTCTAAGTGCTCTAATTGTCAACAGGTCAAGGTTGAACATTAGAGACCGCGTGGATTGGCTCAAAATTTTGAAATTCCTGAGTGAAAATGGGAGATGATCAATATGTATTTCATTACCAGCTTACCAAGGTCCCCAAAGCAGCATGATTCGATATGGGTGATTATGGATAAGATGACTAAATCAGCCAACTTCTTGGCAGTCAATACTACTAATACGGCTAAGGAATATGCCTGGTTATACATTCGTGAGATTGTGAAGTTGTATAGGGTTCTCTTGTCGATCATCTTGGACAGAAGAGCTCAATTCACCTCCCAATTTTGGAGATCTTTTCAGAAGGGATTGGGTACCATAATGAATCTGAGCATAACCTTCCATCCCCAGACAGATGGACAGGCGGCGTGCACCATTCAAACTTTGGAGGATATGTTGAGAGTATGTGTCATTGAATTCAAGGGGAATTGGGATGATCATTTGCCATTGATTGTATTTGCATACAACAATAGTTACCATGCTAGTATCCAGATGACCCCTTATGAAGCTTTGTACGGGAGGAGATGTAGATCACCGATTGGCTAGTTTGAGGTGGGTGAAGCTGAATTGATTAGACCTGATCTTGTCCACCAGTCCATGGAGAAGGTGAAAGTCATCAGAGAAAAGTTGACGACAGCACAAAGTCGTCAAAAGTCTTACACTAATGTGAGGAAAAGGGACTTATTGTTCGAGGTGGATGATTGGGTGTACTTGAAGGTGTCACCTCTGAAGGGTGACATGAAGTTCGGTAAAGAGGGAAAGTTGAGTCCATGTTATATCGGACCCCACATATTATAAGAAAGATTAGGAAGGTCGCTTATGAGTTAGACTTGCCTTCCGAGCTAGATGGGATCCATTCGGTATTTCACGTTTCGATGCTGAAGAAGTGTTTGGGAGATCCTACTTTGGCAGTCCCTATCAAGAGTACTGGAGTAAAAGATAGCCTATCCTATGAAGAAATTCCAGTCTAAATGCTTGATTGATAAGTTTGTAAGCTAAGGAATGCGATAGCCTCCGTCAAAGTTCTATGGAGGAACCAGTTCATTGAGGAAGCTACATGTGAAGCTGAGAAAGTGATGAAAATCAAATACCCGCACCTATTCGTGCCAAATGATGATGATGTCGAAGGTAATGTCCCTATCATTAACGTAGTTGAAATTTCTATTCTGGAGTTGATGTGTTGATTCTATTCTTGAGTCTAAGACATAGATATATAAGTGATGGATAGTTGAGAGTTTGAGAGTTCTCGAGTGAGGAGTGAGATGAGTTTTGAGTCTACTTGTGCTTTCATTCTACCTTTACTCATCATTCGAGGACGAACGATCCCAAGGACTTCAATGTTGTAACAATTTGTAAAATTATTGAAATGCCCCTAGAACGTAATCATGCGCATAATGTGTCTTCCCAAACTCCGATGGGAAATTCGAGACCAAATTTATGATCAGCGTGAAAAATCAAGTGGAGAAAATGGCCTCAACTAGATTTTAGAGCAATCGGGTCGAAAAATATTTTTTGATAATTAATTCGAAAAGAATGTCAGTATGCGCCCCTGGCGCGGCGCAGAGAGAACGTGCACTGACACTTATGTGTTTTATCAAATTTCAACGAGAAGTTTAAAATTCGTTCGAAAAAATTTTGGAGAAAAATGCACTGCGCCCCTGGCGCATCGCGGACCAGTGCATTTTTAGTGATGTTTCTTTTTTTAATTTCGAGAAGGGTATTTTGGGTATTCCCAACCTTTTTTTAAGTCCCAAAACATGTTTTAAGCCTTTTATTCGTATGAAGGGTTTCACAAACCTATTATCTTCTAGTTCTATGTGCGTAGGTTCTGAGAGAGGAAGAAGAAAGAGCTTGAGGGTTCCAAAGTTCGGGTCCAATTCCTTGAGGAGACTTGGTAATTCTTCGTTCTAGATATGTAAAGATCACCCGAAACATGAGATTGTTTTCCCATGTATCCCGTTGAATATAGTAGGTTGATAGTTGATAGGTGATGGGTCTTGTTTACAATTCTTGAATATTATCTTGAAAACTACTATTAGCACATATTTCTTAAATTGATAATCATCATAACTTGAATTAACTATTTAAGTGATTTATTGTATGAATATTTGTATACCCTACATGATTTCCTTAACTAAAGACTCTAAGAATGAACTTAGGGGCAATATCTAGAGCCTTGACCATTTGGGTGTGTTGTTTGCTATGGTCCGGGTCCTGAGATTAATGTGTGGATGACTAAAGTTGGTGAAATTAGTATCCTTAGAGTCTAAATGAGATTGAAATTAATCTTAAAAGAATGATCCCACTCTTTGAGTTGTTAGATGATGAGATGAGTTGAGGTTTTTTGCCCAAAGAGGCTAGGTGATGGAAATTCTTGATTGATTGACAGTTTATGAGCAAGTCGAGTCATGAGAGGAGTATTGAGCACCGAAATGGGTAAGAGTGAGTCCCACTAGCACCCATTAACTACGTGGCCAGCGTAGGAGAGGATTGGACTGTGAAAGCGGATGCTTCCTTTGTCCCCAAAGAGGACTTGATAGACTTATGGATCCATTGATAGACTCGTTCTTTACCCCGGCAAGGTACTAGACGGATGTGGCAATGACATCTCTTCGTTGCATCATCACCGGCTCATAGGTGGCGGTTGTCGGTTAGAGAATCTCCCAGATAGGTTCTGTATTGATAGTACTCTGATGTTGATGTGATAGTATGAGTCCTGATTGATGGTGATGTGATAGTGTCCTATTCCTTATCCTAAGTTGAGATTGAGTAACTAATGAGCTGATGTCATATTATATTGTCTTGCCTATACTGTTTACTTTAGCCCGTTTTACATATAGTACATTCCACATACTAACACCCTTTGGCGTTGCATCATTTCATGATACAGATTCAGTAGATAGAGGACTTTAGCAGGCGAATCGTTGAGGTTCCCAGACTTTCAGCTCGAGACTTGGTGAGTCCTCCACATTCGGAGGATGTCTTTATTTCCCTTCAACATTGTTTTAAGTTATTTTCTTGAATTGTGATAGCCATGACCTGTCATGGTACCTTCTTAGACAGTAGCTACAGAGGCTTCATAGACACAGATCGATAATGGTTGATGATAGTTGTAGAGCTGATGTTATTTTCTTTTCCCCTTTCTCTATTTTTAAACTGAGTTTGTTTCTTTAATCTTATTTCATGTGATGGACTTTAGATGAGTAATCTTGTATCCCACATTGATAGTTAAGGTTATTCTTTGATGTCTTCACTTATCGACTGATTAAACAAATGTGATGAGACTAGGTGGTCCACTTGGGGGCTAGCAATAGTCTCTGAACGTCAGTTACGTCTTTGGTACCCTCTTGGGGCGTGAAAAATGCAGATTGTGAACATCGGATGAATAATTAAAAAAATGTATATACTTTTATGACAATATTATGAATTTTCAAATATTTATAGTATTCAATTTAATAATACTAGTTTAGTATACGTGTTTTGCACGTGTGGTTCAGTGTTTATTATTTAATTTATATTTTAAAATAATAAGATTATAATGTAATGCATAACTTTAAAAAAGGTTCTTTTTTTTAGTTATTGTTGAAGTCTAAATTTTTCACCCAAAAAATATACAGTAGTATGTATATTACTCCTATGGTATAACGTCAGGCAGATTTTATGTCAGTGTTAGTTTTTATTTAGTTTATCAAAAAACTGTGGCATACATATGGTATAACGTCAGGCAGATTTCACGTCAGTGTTAGTTTTTATTTGGTTTATCAAAAAACTGTGGCATACATATGTATCATAGTTTTTGTATATTGTTAGTGTTTACATATAATTATTCTATTTTTCTAATATTTAAAACTTTTAAATCAAATAAAATTTGCTTATTAAATGTGTTCTGATTTGAATTAGGAAGTCTATTAAATTTTACTTTATAGAAACTATTTTCTAACTTTGACATATTATCACAATCCTTCATATTTTTGACATGATACCCTTTGTTTTGAGTAGAAAAGACATCGATACATAAACATGAATTAAGATGAGATATTAAAAGAAAGAAATATATTTGTCTAGTTTCAATTTTCCTAAGACAAAAAATTTGAAAAGTCAGAAGATAAGAAAAACTCATAGAGAGCTTGCTCATGAGTGTGTATAGACCAATGCTTCTATTTCTTCCAACAAAGCTCTCCAAAAAGATATCATAATTAATGGCAAATATCTAAATTATTATTTAAATACAAAAGAAAAAAAAATAATGTTTTGAATTTAATAATATTGAGACGACACACACGTACTATGCTAGTAAACAACATGGGACAGAGAGATCAAATTAAGTGAAAACTAAAACGAACAAATGCTAATGTGTGGTGCGTTTAACAGACAACTAAACTAGTAAGGAAACGAGCGATCTCACGTGAACAAAACAAGAATGGATTACTACGACTACGTAACTAAAACAGCATCACAAGATGGCATGTCAAGCAGCCCCATTTTGAACCAACAGGGGAAACTGGGAACAACAGGGGAATATGGGTATGAATGTATAAATGGAAAAAACCTTTACACCATCAGCGAAGTTATGACAACATTCAAAGTAATAACATTAGATAGAAACGAAACCAAATGACTATAAACCAAACTGAGAATCATAACCAGCTCTCAAACAAACTCAAATCATAGTAAAGCAGCCATCTACCAAGAGAATCACTAGAGAAAGGTAAAGATATGCAAGGACTTGCTCGGGAGCTAAACAAACAGCCCATTAACTTCTTCATAGCTTTTACATCTTCATGGAAATCTCAATGTCACTTAAACGTCATGGAGAACAAAATAAAATCGAATGTTCAAATAGTCATTCTCGAACCCATTAACAGAATAATGTGGGGAAACCATAACAAATCCACCATGAAATTATTCGATCGGCTATTGCAAATTCAAAGAACCCAAGCTAACAATTTCCAACGAAACTCATAATGCATATAACAGAACAGAAGTGATCGAAGTGAGCCAAAACAAAAGATGAATTTACCTTGCTAAGGGCAGTGAACTGAGACGACAACGAGCTTTAACGACGAACTCCGAGACCTCTCATATTGTCTGTTGAATTCCTTGACTCAATAAGCTCAATAATTAATTTATATTGTGGAAAGTAAAAACTGGATGTCAACACTCTCAATCTTCTTATTCTATAGATGAAAAAACGGTTAAGTATTATTCATTTTTATAAGAATTACGAGGATCAATAATGTTAACTAAAGAATTTAACGCATAATTTATGTAAGATCTGCCAGACGAGCCTCGAGCGTATTTAGGGCATGCAGTCGGACACTTAAGGCGTAAGTCTTATAGAACTAAGCCCTAAACATGAGTCTCAAGGCATTTTGCTGGAGTCCCGCTTCGGGACGAGCCCCAAGGTGAGTCCTAACACTGTCTTTTAAACACTGTACTTGACATATAGCCTTAAATCTATCAATCATAAAATTATATGTATCATTTGTATAATTTTATACTTGATGCATAGTTATTTCAAATATAAGTAAAATATTGTGACAGATACATTCATCTAGTATTATTCACAAACCTAGAGTTATATTTAATACATAACCCTAAATATGCAAAACATAAAATTATATGTATCATGTGTATTGCTTTGTAATTGATATATAACTACTGCAAATTTAAGTGCAATTTAGTATCAGATACATTGTTTATCTAGTATCATTCATAAACCTAAAATTATTTTTGATACATAGATTAAATCAATTTGAGAAAGATATGAAAGAAGAAATTGATATATTCATCATGTATCAGCTGTGGTGGCCAAATTTTTTGAATCTGTTAACATTTTTAAAAAGATTTGGGAGAAGAAAATTTTATAATTTGAATAGTTTGAAGTTGTCACCATTTTGAAAGGTATTGATATCAATTTATTTTTGCTTAATTTAAGAAATTGACATCAAATTTTACTTTTAATTTTCTTTTAGATCGCAACAAACAACCTTTATAATTTGGCAATAATTTTTAAAAATTTTACTTGATTCAACACACTTTAGCCTAAAAAGAATTCAAACTTTGTTAGTATTCATATTTGTGATTTTTTGAGATGCCTAAAACCTTCTTTGGAAACTTATTTGAACTCACAAGCTTTTTTCTTATTTTCAAATGTTTCTTAGTGTTAAATCATTTTTCTTTCAAAATGAGTTCATACTTCACGAAATAAATTAGATGACGACTCAATATTCAAAAATTAAGTTATTTAATTTTGATACGTTTTTAGTCGAAATTAAAAATGAATCGTTAACATATATAGGATTAAAAAAGTACTATTAATAAATAGAGTATTAGATTTGAACTTATAATTTTAAAGTAAAATAATGCAGAAATTTATTAAAATTCATCTCTTCGATAAAAGTACTTAAATAATGTTTGACACGTGTGCGATTAGGTTCCTCAAAAATATAGATGAGAAGAATGTCACACCAATAAAACATTTCGATTAATTGATAAATTGCAAGTTGCACTAGAGGAAAAGCAAATAATCATGTATATAATGTCCATACAGGTTGGATTCTGATCTTCAATTAATTTGGATGAGATTGCAGTCAAAGTCCATTTATTTATTTTTTTGGAGCAAATTGATATTTAATCAAAATTCAATACAAAAAATTAGATAAAAAATAATTCAAAAAGAGAAAAATACTAAAAATATTTTTGAATTTAGTATGAATTATTAGTTTCATTTTAAATTATTGACAGTGTTAAAAATCTCTCCATTTGACTTACTGAATTTAAATATACTCTTGATATTGTAATATGAGTAAAATACACCTTGAATTCTTGGCAAATTAAGGAATATTTATAACACTTGTAGTAGATAGGAGGTGTATTTTAATTTACCTAATCAAATAAATAAATATTTTAAAACTATTAATAATTCGATGAAAACTAATAACTTGAATCAAATTTAAAGTTATTTTCAATACTTTTCTCTTTTAAAAAATTAAGTCAATTTTCCAATAATTAATGTATGTTAAATGTGACAATTCACTTTAAAGTCTGTCCAGATAAAATGATTAGTACAGTACAACCGCTTTAAATTATTAGAATCTTTGAGATAGTATTTGTTTTCAGTCGGACTTGGACTAGTAGAAAAATCATTCATTTTGATAAGAAAATAAGATACTATATTTGTAAAAGATGGTTACATAAATACATGATTCCATTAATATTATAAATTAATAGTTTTTTTAAAAATTATAAAAATATCTAAAATTATTTAGTGAAATGTGATTTTAATTTTTGTTAAATTTAAATCTAATTGAAGCTCATCTCAAATTTTTTTTATTGTATCCAATAGTTCCGATGTTATTTGCTTGAACTGCACCAAAAATTAATGAAGGTACTGTATTATCTTCACCTTCTTCATCAACCTTATTTTCTACCGTGGTATCCATAGTTTTTTCTAAACTCCCGATCTTTGAACACGTATTATTTTCTGTTAGGTAGTGGAGCCTGATAATATATTTAGCAGCTGTCGCGGTTCAACCTTGTATTCTGTGTAATTGTAAATATCCGGATATTATTAATATATATAGCCCTATCACCGTGGAGGTTACCCAATTTTGGGGTTTACCACGAAAAAAAGCTTTCTCTCTCTCTAACATTTATTTCTCTGCCTTCTCTCTAAACCCGAGCTACTATTCATCTTCTTCTTCCTTCTTCCTCTTCAAACAGGAAGTTACAGATCTTCAATAGCCTAACAATTGGCGCCCACCGTGGGGCGGGAAACACTAAGATCTGTGTAGATCCGATTTGATGGAGAGTTCAAAGATCGGAATTGAAAAGTTTGATGGATCCGATTTTGATTTCTGGAAGATGCAGATCGAAGATTATCTGTATCAAAAGGATCTTCACGAACCTTTGTCTGGGGTGAAGCCGGAATCCATGAAAAAAGAAGATTGGAAGCTCAAGGATCGTCAGGCGTTGGGTTTGATTCAATTGACTTTGTCCAGAAACGTGGCTTTCAACATCGTCAAGGAAAAGACAACGGCGGGTCTGTTGAAAGCATTGGCAAATATGTACGAGAAACCTTCTGCGATGAATAAGGTATACTTGATGCGTAGATTGTTTAATTTACAGATGTCGGAAGGTGGACCTGTTGCAGATCATATAAATGATTTTAATATGATTGTTAGTCAACTGAGTTCTGTGAAGATTAATTTTGATGATGAAGTTAAAGCATTGATTTTGATGTCATCTTTACCTGAATCTTGGAATAGTGTTGTTGTTGCGATTAGCAGTTCTCGTGGTTCTGAGAAACTGGAATTTGATGAAATCCGAGATGTAATTCTCAGCGAAAGTATTCGCAAGCGAGAAATTGGGGATTCATTGGGTAGTGCTCTCAATGTTGACCAAAGGGGGAGAAGCAAATCGAAGGGACGAAACACACATGGCAGATCAAAGTCAAAGGCGCGTGAAAAATCTCCACATAAATCAAAAGCGATTTGCTGGAATTGTGGAGAGAAGGGTCATGTCAAAAACTAATGCAAGAAACCCAAGAAAAAGCAGAATCATAAATCTGATGATGATAACGATTCTGTAAATTCAGCAGAAGACATTGGGGATGCATTAATCCTTAGTGTGGATAGTCCACTCGAGTTCTGGATATTGGATTCGGATGCATCCTTTCATTCATCTCCAATCAAGGAAATGTTTAGAAATCTCAAGTCTGGAAATTTTGGGAAAGTTTATCTTGCAGACAACAATCCTTTGGAGGTTCAAAGAACGGGATGTTTGTATACATACTCCAGCAGGTAATCAGTGGACGTTAAAAGATGTCAGATATGTTCCTGAGATAAAGAAAAACTTGATCTCTGTTAGTCAGTTGGACAGTACAAGTTATGACGTGTCTATGGGAAAGAGCTCATGGAAGATTGTAAAAGGTGCTATGGTTGTAGCGCGTGGCATAAAAACTGGTACTTTATACACCACCGCAGGGTGTATCAATGCAGTTGCTGTTGCTAAGGGTACTTCCGGTTCAAATTTGTGGCATAATAGACTTGGACACATAGCACAAAAGGAATGAAAATGCTGGTTACAAAGGGGGTTTTAGATGGACTGAAGTTGTTGATATGGGACTTTGTGAGAGTTGTATTATGAGTAAACATAAACGAGTTAGCTTCACAAAGGTTGCGAGAGAATTGAGGAAAGCGCCATTGGAAATGGTCCATACAAATGTTTGGGGACCATCTCCTGTCTCGTCAATTGGTGGATCCAAATTTTATGTTACCTTTATTGATGATTCAGCAGGAAGGTATGGATTTATTTTCTGAAGCATAAATCAGATGTATTTTCCACCTTCAAGAGGTGGAGCCTGAAGTTGAAAATCAAACGGGGTTGAAAATTAAATGTCTGAGATCTGATAATGGTGGCGAACATGACAAGTCAGAATTTAAGGCACTCTGCGCAGCTCAGGGAATCAGAATGTTGAGAACAGTTCCCGGGAAGGCGAGGCAGAACGAAGTTGCTGAGAGGATGAACAGAACATTGAATGAGCATGTACGGAGCATGAGGATACATTCTGGAATGCCAAAGATGTTTTGGGCAGAAGCTGTGAACACGACTGCATATTTGATTAACAGAGGACCATCTGTTCCTTTGGGGTTCAAGATTCCAGAAGAAGTATGGACGGAAAAAGAACTCAAATATTCTCACTTGAGGACTTTTGGTTGCAAGGCCTATGTTCATGTTGATCCGGAGAAGAGAGACAAGCTTGATGCTAAGGCTGTGACATGCTACTTCATAGGCTACAGTTCTGATATGTTTGGTTACAGGTTTTGGGATGATAAAAACAGAAAAAGCCTAAGGCATTGTGACATGACATTTGATGAGAACGTCTTGTACAAGAATAAAAATATGGCAGGTTCAGAGAATGCAAAGCAAGTGGGAGTTGAGGTTGAGTTGCAGAGGAGTTCGCCTAATAATGCTGCCACTAAAAATCAAGAAACTCCAGAGACTATTGCTGAAGAACCTGAGGTGGAACCAGTAACACCAGAGCAGACGTTGAGGAGATCATCAAGAACCATCAGGGCACCAGATAGGTATTCACCTACATTACATTATCTGTTGTTGACTGATGAAGGAGAACCAGAATCCTTTGATGAGGCATTACAGGTGGAGGATTCAATCAAGTGGGAGCAAGCCATGGATGATGAGATGAGTTCACTTAAAAAGAACAACACTTGGATGATGACTGAGTTGCCTGCAGTTAAAAGAGCTTTGCTGAACAAATGGGTGTTTAGGATCAAAGCTGAATCAGATGGAAAAAGGAGGTTCAAGGGCCGATTGGTGGTTAAAGGATATTTACAACGGAAAGGTATTGATTATGCTGAAATATTTTCTTATGTTGTGAAATTAACTACTATCAGAATTCTTTTGAGTATTGTTACATCTGAGAATTTGCATCTTGAGCAAATGGTTGTAAAAACTGCATTTTTACATGGAGATTTGGATAAAGAAATCTATATGCAGCAACCTGAAGGATCTGTAGTTCCAGGCAAGGAACACATGGTGTGCAAGCTCAGAAGGAGATTGTATGGACTGAAGCAAGCACCTCGACAGTGGTATATGAAGTTCCACTCCTTGATGTGCAAGCATGGTTTTCACAGGACTGAAAAGGATCAGTGTTGTTACTTCAGGAAATACATCGACTCTTATGTATTTCTACTTTTGTATGTGGATGACATGTTGATTGCAGGATCGAATATGAAGGAGATAAACTCTCTGAAGGCAACCCTATCATCAGAGTTTGAGATGAAAGACTTAGGTGCAGCGAAGCAGATTCTTGGGATGAAGATTTCTCAAGATAGATCAGCTGGCACCTTGAATCTGTCCCAAGACCAGTACATTCAGAAGGTGTTGTCCAGATTCCAGATGAATGATGCTAAACCCAAGACTACTCCTTTGGCAAACCATTTAAAATTGTCAAATGAGCAGTCACCAAAGACAACTGAGGAGCGTGAACACATATCATAAGTTCCATATGCTTTTGCAGTTGGGAGCTTGATGTATAGCACATGCAGTGGGAATTGTTAGCAGGTTCATGGCAAATCCGAGGGAAGAGCATTAGAAAGTTGTGAAGTGGCTTCAGAGATATTTGAAAGGTACATCCAATACTTCACTTTGTTATGGTACTGGCAAGATAGTTCTACAGGGTTTTGTGGATGCTGATCTGAGTGGAGATGTGGATTCGTGCAAGAGCACATTCGGGTATATCTACACTATAGATGGAACAACGGTTAGCTGGATGTCTAAGCTTCAGAAGTGTGTTGCCCTTTCATCGACTGAGGCTGAGTGCATAGCAATAGCTAAAGCTGGAAAAGAAATGATATGGCTGGTGGATTATTTGGAAGAATTAGGCAGGAAGCAGCATGATAAAATTCTTTATACAGATAGTCAGAGTGTCATACAGTTGGTGAAAAATCTAGTATATCATTCGAAGACGAAGCACATCCGAAGACGGTACCCTTTCACTCGGAGGTCAGTGGAAGATGGTGACATGTGTTTGGAGAAGATAGAAGGTGCAAAGAATCTAGCAGACATGTTGACCAAGTGTGTTGGTGTTGAAAAACTGAGGTTGTGCAAAACCTTGGTTGGTATTCTGTAGGTTGTACAGAAGAAACCGTTGCGATGAGGGGAAGATATTAATGATAGAGGAACCATTTTTTTAATACATGTATGGAGGCCGAGTGGATCAGTCTCCAAGTGGGAGAATTGTTAGGTAGTGGAGCTTGATATATATTTAGCAGCTGTCGCGGTTCAAATTTTAGGTGCTACTGTTTATTCTCCATGTATATGTGTATTCTGTGTAATTGTAAATATTCGGATATCATTAATATATATAGTCCTATCGTCATGGAGTTTACCCAATTAATTGGGGTGTTACCACGTGAAAACCCCTCTCTCTCTAAGTTTTTTTTTCTCTGCCTTCTCTCTAAATCCGAAGCACTATTCATCTTCTTCTTCCTTCCTTCTTCTTCTACTTTCAATTTACAGATTATGAATTCCCAACAGTCAGGCGCAGACACAACCTACTTTACATCACAAACCAACTTCAGTTGCATTAGGACGATTCTATAGAGTGAATCCTGAATCACGGATTTTCAAAGTAGAGCGTTACTTTGAATTTTATAGAATCATGGAGGATCACAAGTTAACACTGGCCTCGTTCTACTTGGAAGGTGATGCCTTGAAATGGTATCGATGGCTTTTTCGCAACAAATAGTTAGTAAACTAGGAGTATTTTGCTGAGAAATGGTTGGTCAAATTTCAGAAACGAGATCTAGAGACATGAGAGGGTCGAATTGCTAAACTTAGGTAGACCTCTACGGTTGTTGAATACCCGAGTCATTTGATGTAGTGTCTAATGAGATGATGCATTTTTCAAATCAAAATTTTAACCCATTTTTTTACTTCTGAACTGAGGCCTGATATTAAAACAACAACTTTAATTTGTGATCCCACCAAATTAAATGAAGTTATACGTTTATTCCATTTATACGAGCAAAAGTGTAATGACCGTGCACTTCTTTTTCTTTTTTATAATTATCATTGCTCCACTTGGAGCTATTGGCAGGCAAATGTTCTTTCCACTAGCTTTTTAATAAACAAGTATTAACTTCTTTTTCTTTCTTATTGCTCCACTTGGAGCTATTGGCAAGCAAATGCTCTTTCCACTAACTTTTTAATAAACAATATAATAATAATAATAATAATAATAATAATAATAATAATAATTATTATTATTATTATTATTATTATTATTATTATTA
>JAABOM020000220.1:0-20913 GCA_011800125.2 Solanum clarkiae
CCTCAATCAAGGAAGATTTAGAACCATCAACCACCACTACACCACCATTATCAACTTCATCCAACCTAACCCCCAATCTAACAAACCGATGAACCTCTCTAGCTAGCTCCTTGCCACCATCATCAACATGAGCTGGACTACGCATGGACACTCTACTTACAACATCGACAACAATATTATCTTTGCTAGAGTGATAATGCACACTTATATCATAGTCTTTGAGAAGATTTAACCACATTCTTTGTCTAAGTTAAGATCTTTTTGGGTGAACACATATTGAAGACTCTTATGGTTGGTAAACACGTTAACATGAATCCCACACAAGTAGTGACGCCAAATTTTCAAAGCAAATACCATGTCAGCCAATTCAAGATCATGGGTGGGATAATTCTTCTCATGCACCTTAAGTTGCCTAGAGGCATATGCTATCACCTTACCATTTTGCATCAAAACATACCCCAAATCAATTCTTGAGGCATCACAATACACCATAAATCCTTCCAACCCTCCCGATAGAGATAAGATAGGAGCGGAGACAAGTTTATCTTTCAAAGTTTGGAAACTCTTCTCACATTCATCGGTCCACACGAATTTTGTCTTCTTTTGTGTCAAATTAATCATAGAAGAAGCAATAGAAGAGAAACCATTCACAAACCTCCGCCAATAACCCGCCAAACCCAAGAAACTCCTAATATCCAAAGGAGTCAAAAGTCCAGGCTATTTTCTAATCACCTCCGTTTTCTTATGATCCACCTTAATGCCATCACCCAACACCATATGCCCTAGAAAAGCAACTTCTTCCAACCAAAACTCACATTTTTTATACTTAGCACACAACCTCTCCTCCCTCAAGATTTGCAACACCACTCTCAAGTGATTCACATGCTCCTCCTCGCTATGGGAATAAATCAAGATATCATCAATAAAGGCCACCAAAAACATATTAAGGTAGGGTTTAAAGACCCTATTCATGAGATCCATAAATATAATTGATTCATTAGTCAACCTAAAGAACATAACCACAAACTCAAAGTGCCCATACCTAGTCTAGAAAGTCGTCTTGATAATATCACACTCTCTTATTTTCACTTGGTGATACCCGGACCGAAGATCAATCTTAGAGAACTGACTAGCCCCTTGAAGTTGATCAAAAAGGTCATCAGTCCTTGGTAGAGGGTACTTTTTTTTTATGGCAACTCTATTAAGTTGCTGGTAATTAATGCACATTCTGAGAGAACCATCCTTTTTCTTCACAAATAACACTGGTGCACCCAAGGTGATTTTCTAGGCCTTATGAAACCCTTTCCCAACAAATCCCTCAATTGGTCCTTTAACCCCTTCAATTTTGCGGGGCCATACGGTAAGGGGGAACAAAAATCGGTTGTGTATCAGGAAGAAGATCTATAGAAAAATCTATTTTCTTTTTGGGAGGAACACCAGGAAGCTCATCGGGAAAGACATCAAGAAACTCATTAACAACCGGAACCAACTCAATAGGAAGGACTTTAGACTCAACGTCCCTAATCCTCATAAGATGATAGCGACAACCGTTAGAAATCAACTTTTGGGCTTTAAGACGAGAAACGAATCTACCCTTGACAACCACATCACGACTTTCCCACTCATGTACAGGCTTGTTAGGGAATTGGAATTTAACTCTACAGGTTCTACAATCAATAGAAGCATAATATACATGTAGTCAATCTATCCCAAGAATGACATCAAAATCCACCACATCTAATTCTACAAAATCACAAGGCAAGTCTTTATGCAATATGAACACGGGACAATTTCTATAGACTCTTCTAGCAACAATGGATTGAACAATGGATTTACTAATGGGGGTAGACACTTCATTAGGTTCACACAACAATTCGGGACTAACATGAAGCTATTGGCAATAGAAGGAGTAATGAAAGAAAGAGTGGCACTCGGGTCTATCCATGCATACACATTAAAATCAAAACCTTTAACATACTTGTGAAGCACCGTGCCAAGTCTAGTGACCCCTAGAGGAGTATGGTTAGGAACATCGATGGTGATCCTCATGATCCCTAACAATCGATGGACAATGTCTCGATTTATGATCCTTTGCGCCACACTCGAAACATGCACTCGAACCGGCCAAACAATCTCCCGGATGGTACTTTCTACACTTATGGAACGGAGGTAAAGCTTGAACACCGACACCCTTACCTTTCCTTTGAGCATATGGACAGTCAAAAATCTTGTGGCCTATCTAGCCATACCAAAAACATGCACCCGTGTTCCAACAACATGTGCCACCATGATTCCTCCCACACTTTGGGCACCTAGGGTGGGTCACTCCACCATTGCCACCAGGCTTAGCATATGGAAGCCTACTTTCAAATTGAGCCCTTCTTCTGCCCTCCCTTGAGGCCATCGAGCAATTCCTCATCTTATGTCCAACATCGCCACTCTTGAAACAATCTTCAGTGCCCACCAAACACCTTTCTTGATGCTTCTTGCCATACCCTTGACAAGTGGCAAAAGGGAACCTTTTCTTCTTGTACTTGGGAACCGGTAGACTAGTAGAAGGTGAGTCACCACCAACTCGGGACCTCTTAGCCTCCCTCTCCTTCCTCTTATCTCATGAAGTTTTAGGAGCACTCACTTGTTGATTGAGTTGAGCAGTTACACCCTTGGCCAATAGCCATAGATCATTATGAACCTCCGCATTTGACATATCACCATTAGAAAATTGACCCTCAAGTTAGAGATTGTCACCATTCTGTTCACCATTCTGAATGACTTGAGACATATTCTAAAACATAATAGTTTGGAACTAGTGATAAGTCTTATGGGGACTTAACTCTTCTGCACGACATAAATCATGAAGAAGTGAAACATTTCCTAAAAACGGCTCATAGCCTCCAATTCATAGTTGTGGCATACTTCACAGCTATGTATAAGACTCTAATCGACGCCATGTGGTGAATATCGAGGACCATTAACAACCTAGTGCTCTGATACCAAGTTTTTCACGACTTAAGCCTAGGACCTAGACGTGACGCGACGAATGGGAACCCAAAGGGACCCAAGCAAGCCTCTTAGCATATCAATCACACATCCTTGGCCGCGAAAGCAAAGTAAACAACAACAAGAGATATAAATAAAAGGGAAGCGGGACTAAGGGAAGTCTTTGATAATCATTAAAGCACAAATGAGTCAAACTCAAGCGTGAGTACATCATAATGTCCAACAACATCTCTAACATGGAATGGAACCGGGGCCAAGACAGTTTTTGGGCTCACTCTCATAGTAACAAATGTTCAACATAAAGAAGTCCGAAAATAGCAAGAGTAATCAAGATAGTGTCCTAGGACTTGAGGACTCCCCAAAGCTTGCTTTAATAAATCGTACTAGCCACGTAGAGGATGATCAAGTAGTACTTTGGTCCCTACATGGTAATATCATGTAGGCATAGAGTATGCGTTAGTACATTTTTATGTACTAAGTATGTAGGATGCGATGCAATGCAACAAGACATAGGAAAATATAGTCAAAATGCATAATAATAAGCAATTGATAAGTGTAGTCTCAATATGACATGCATGATCAATGATTGAAGTAAAACATGTTTGTAAATCATTCAACTTGCATATAACATAATACATATATAGGAAGAGACCCTAACCGACAAAAGTAAGACCAAGCGAGCTACAACTTAGAATCTCGATGATTACCCCTCATCGGTAAAGAGGTGGCCTATTTGTCAAGGTAAACCATACTTCACCTTAAGGAGCCAGTCCCATTTCGGATAAGTAACCCCCCTTACAGGAACCCGTCCCATTTTCGGGTGGATTGCATGATAAAGTGCACTAAATGGATCCACTAGTATAGCAAGGGTAAAATATAATCCTATTTGGCACATAGTTTGAGGAAAGGAGTATGGACCTTTGAAGATAGTCCACGCTGACATCTAATCCATCGGTGCTAAGTCTAACCTACGGAATACTTAAAATAATCATAACTTTAATAACTTGTAAGAAACATGAAAACATGGCATGAGTAGCTCTTAAACATACTTGACCTCTAATGGTGAGCCTAACTTGAAATATGAGAGTAGATCATAATCATACATGAACCCTTGCTTAAACATGAATGACTCACAATAGGTAAAAATCTTGAAATAGGATTTAACTTGATACTTGTAACATCATAGATACTTTTCATGAATTCAATACATAATTGAAAGCCCTTAATCATCATATAGTCACTTGACTTGTAAATCACGAAATAGTTCATCAATAACTTGAGAATTCTTGACTTGACATTTTATCAAACACTTGGTGGGTTCACGGTACTAATTTAAAATCATGCAATTAGAGAGTGAAATAAGATGAGAAAATTTAATGTAAATCAACCCACCAACATGTAGTAAAACCCCCATGTATGGTACCTTGAATTCATCATCAAATCTCATAATAGATCATAGTTTCACAACTCAAAACATGCATAGTCTCAATAGATAAAATTAATTCATGGTATAAACTTGGAATAGATAGTTATGCATAATCAATCAACATTTCATAAAACCCCAACATAATTTATATTCATAATCCATAATAAGAGATATCCCTAGAGAGTACAATTTGAAAACATGCAATTTTCATAAAAGGGAAGATTGGGCACCATGGGTAAAAAGACCCAATGGATGAAACCCACATACCTCAAACTTGAGTTTTCTTGAGATGAAATTGAAGAGAACTTAGAGCTTAAAGAGAATCCTTGGGTTCCAAAGTTAAGCTTGAAATCCTTGAAATTGGAGTGAGATATTTGGTTAAGTCTTAGAGAGGTTTTTATGAGAGTTTTGAGTGATATAGAGTTGAAAACTGGCTAAGTATGGGTGTTTTCATGCATAAGTGAGCATGAGGCTATAACCCTAATGCCCTTGGCCGAGATAGAAAAACCAAGGAAAAACTTACACCTGTCCGTGTAATTAGCGCGACGCGGACCCATCGCGCAGGCCACTTTTGTACTGCTTCGTACCCTGTGGATGCTTTTTGAAAAATTGTAAATTAGCGAAATTTATTTTTTGCTACGGATCCTCTCAAATCTGGGTTATACCCATTTCCCACTCTATTTTGCCCCATGATCGAGAATATGAAGTCAGATTTTTGATACCATGCATGAATTTTGAGATATATGAAAATTATGATTATTGGCATTTTTCTCCTTCTTTTGACCGTTCGAGGACGAACGGTGAATTAATTAATATTTGATGTAACGACCCGTTAAGTCATTTTGATACATAGAGTTTTGTATGTCATAAAAGATTTATCTCATAAATTTTAAATGAACGTTTTAGACTATTTGATAACTTTAATTATTTAGTTGAGGAGTAACTTTAAATAATTAATTTAATTTATGAACTAAAGTGAATATTCATTTTAAAAGCTATACCACTTATCTTATATTTATTGAAAATAAGTAGTAGGATTTTTCACTTTTCATAAATAATAAATTGAAATAAAGGGAGGGCAAAAACCCTTAGATGAAAAAAATGAAAAGGAGAAGAGGCTTGGGAGAGAGATTGGGTGTGACAGACTTAGAGAAATTGTGCTGGTAAGTCTATCTATAATTTCAGTATGTTAACATAAAGATTATATTATATAGGCAATATAGTGTAAGTTGGTGTCACGTGTTCAATAACTAAGTGACAATATAGCCATTTGGCAATTTAAGCTAGTGTGCATATATTTCAGGTAAAAATTTTAACTTATATCACTTTGATTAGATTAAATTATGTCATATTAGTTAGTTTTATATATTTAATAATGGAGAAATTGTTTAAAGGGCCAGTGTGTGCGATAAGGTGGAAAACGTATTAAAAGTTCAATTTTATTATTGGAATATAGTGAGTTAAGTAATTAGGTTTCTTGTGTCGTATTAGTTCTAATTAATCTTATCTTAATTTATTATTTCAATTATACCGCTATAATTTAAGTTTTGATGTATTGGTATAGGTGATTAAATATTAAACATGTCATATTATGTAAATGCTATTAAATTTATATTATAGGGGTAAATTAAGATTTAACCCTAAGCTTGAAATTTAGGAAGTTGATTATCGAATGAGGTAAACTTTGAGTCTAGGATAAACATATAGTAATATGAGTGCCCGTGGATGTGAATTCTTACGAATATTATATATTTGATAGATTCGAAACGTTTGGATATATTGAAGAAAGGAAAAACATTGGTGAATTAGCTAACTTAGCATCGATGCTTCTATTGAGGTAGGTTATTGTTTATTCTATGTGTTAGAGAGACTCTTAATAGTAATTGATATTTATTTAGTAATGTTGCGAAATTATTCTATGCATTTACTCATTATGATTTTGATGAATGATATGTGTTGTGATAGGTCTGCAATCCCAAGACCATGAAATCTATAATCTTGAAATTACTCTACCAAAGTGATGCCTCGAATAAAGAAGACTTGATGAAATATTGTTAATGAAGTGAAAAATAATGATAGAGAATGATGAATTAAATATATTTGAATCGGGTGTCACATTTAGACACTATATTTTGATCGGGTGTCACAACCCAAGCCTAGCGCCTAGACGTGACATGACAAATGGGGAGCCCGAAGTGACTCCAAACAAGCCTCAAAGCATGTGTAGCACATCCTTGGTTTTGCGAAAGCATACAAGAACAATAAACATATAACACATAATTTCTAAGGGGAAACAGGGCTTTGGAGTCGCGCTATGGGCATGTTGTAGGAAAGAGGACAAGAATGGATCACATTGCAAGTAAATCTAAGAGGCAGGTAAGTATGACTCACGAGATGGGGTACCTTAGGACTTTCACCTCATCAGCAACATCATACAACAAGCACGTAAGGGAATAAGGACTAAAGGAAACCTCCAATAACTACATAACATAGCGAGTCGAGTTCAATAATACATAGCCATAACAATATCAACAACACCTCTCAAACTGACTAGCCACATAGAGGAGGAGGATGGAAAGGAACTTCGATTCCTACACAGTGAAATTATATAGGCAAAAAGTATGTGTTATTACTCGGAATATACTAAGTATGCGGGGTGCAAATGCAACAAGGAACATAAGCCATACTTAAGCAATATACATAATCGTAGTCAACAGATATATAAGCTCAATATGTCATGCATGCTCAACACCAAAAGTCAAGTTATGTATGATAAATCATCAAATCATATGACAAATCATACATAGATGGGAAGGGACCATAACCGACATGTAAGACCAATCGAGCTACTACTTGGAATCCCGATGTTCACTCCACACCGACTAGTAGTGGTCTACCTTGCCAAGGTAAGCCAAACACTCATCTTATGGGAACACCACCCTTTATGGAAAATGCCTCATAATTACCTTATGGGAACCCCACCCATTTCGGTCCATACATCTTATTAACCTTATGGGGACACCTCCCATTTCAGTATATGATTCACATGAGCCGTATGGGAGCACCACCCATTTTGGTCAATCATGCAACTTAAATTATATGGATCCATTAGCTATTTCACAAAATCTATAGTGGCAACATAGTTATGGGACAATGGTGATGTGCTGTCAAAATACAACACATTTGATGCCAAAAGAAAGGGATTTTGTGAGTTGCTAATGCGACTTTTTATGATTTTTATGTGTTTCTGTGTTGTTCTGGCAGAAAAGTTAGGTCGGCATGATTTTGAAGAAAAGTTGCAGATTATGCTGAAGCTTAGGACATATGAACACAACTACGAGTCGTAGCCCAAGCTACGAGCCGTAAGGTGTGTCGTAGAAAGAATCGGAGACCAAAAATTCAGAAATCTGCTAAGTAGAGGTCACCTTTACGAGGCCATCCTACGAGTCGTAAGTCTCACCACGACTCGTATAGGAGGACTTGTAGCAGGAATCAGAGAGCTAAAATGTCGGACCAAAAAACTGAAGGCCAAGACTATGAGAGGAACATACGAGTTATAGATCAAGCAATGACTTGTAGCGATGGGTCATACAAGTTTAGTCCAATATGCAAAGAACCTAATACGAGAACCCGATTACGACTCGTAGGTCATCCTATGAGTCGTACCTGTGAGACTTATCAATTACCAGTTGTCTTTTCTATGTAAATTCTAGGGTTATTTTGTAAATAGTATATATAGTTTAAGTTAAAGTTTTATAAAGAGTTCAGACCAGGAGACATTTTACAATCATCTTTTGAAACTTTTCTTAGGTTTTTAGATTAGTTTATTGTTTTCTCTTGGAAAACCCATTTTGGGGATCGCAAATCATACTTTGTACTCATTGCTGATCAATTAAGCTTCTGGGTTTTCAACCTATGGTGCCTACATTATTCATTATTGTTGGTAAAACTATCATTTATGTCTTGTATGTGCACTTTTGTTGGTTTTACCTTAGCCATGAGTAGCTAAGCACCCACAACTTAGGGTTGTGGGAACCATGGGTAGTTGACTTGAGATGACATAGGTTTATTGCATTTCTATGATTGGGATTTTGCATGTATTATCTATTTCCCCTCATTATGATTGTTGTTTGGTGGTGGCCAACACCAAACCCTACTTACTATCACGTTTTTCCGAGGTAGTGACGAATAGGAAAAGGGAAATTGATGAAAGGATTCGATCAATGTCTTCTCGTCTAATCAACCAAACCTGACAAAGGGGAGGTTGACTGGAACAATTGGTAACAGTTACTTGGCACGCCATGGTTACCGACCAAGCATCTTGGTGAAATTCGATCTTCACCTTCACAAGAGGACGGGAAGAACCTAAGTTACCGTCACACATGCAACTCTTCAATTATAATTATGTTACCTAGAGTAATTGGGTTGAAAAACCATGAGGAACACAATTCCCAAGTTGTCCCTAAAAAAATTGAGTGTTTTCCCGTGTAGTAGTATAGTCGTCATTTACTTTTGTTTTTGAATCACAACCCCCCCCCCCATTTAGAGATATTAGTTATTGATGCTTGAAATGGTTAGTAGTGAAATCTTGTAGTGAAGCTTTGTATTCCCTGTGGGTTCGACCCTAACCTTCGGTTAGGTTAATTGCTGACACCGACCACTTTCTTATTGGAGCGTGAACATCAGATGTCAAAAATTATGGCACCGTTGCCGTGATTTTGATTTCACTATTAGTTATTTATACTATTAATTTCTAGAATCTCTTGTATTTTACTTTTTTTTGGTTTTTTTTGTTTGATTTTATTGGCAGGGTATACTAAGTTATATGCCCAACACCAAGAGCCAAGGCAATCCCTTAGCTCCACTCAATTTGGAGATCCATCGATTACCAAGAAGAATAGCTCACGTGAATGAGGACATTGAGATTGAGGAGGACATGAATATGAATGAGGATATGGGTAGAGAGGAGAATCCACAACAAAGGGGTAATAGGCCACAACTCAGGGACTTGAATGAAAACGCTTATGGATGGAATCAATATTGATTGAACCCTATGGCTATGGACGTTACCGGTGCCATAGTACTGCCTCCTTTACCGACATATACTAAGTTCACAGCATCGAGTGGATTTCTCCAAAACCGCAGACTATTCATAGGTCTACCTTTGGAGGATCCCCACCGTCATCTTCAAAATATGGCATTTGTTTGTAAGAGTATCATAGGGACACAAAACCTTTCCCTTGATGCTGTTGGTTTAAGAGTGTTTGCACTGTCGTTGACTGGCAATGCAACTGTATGGTTGTCCGAGCTTCCTCCGGGTACTATCACAAGTTGGCTGAGCTTCAAAAAGTATTCCTTGAAAGGTATTTCCCAAGATCTAAGAAGTTGAAGCTCAAGGACCAAATCAAAAACTTTGAAAAATTGTGGGGTGACTCTATTAGAACAACATGAGAGAGGTTTACTAAATGCTTGAGGATAGTCCCTGATCATAAGATTGTTGATGATGCCTTGGTTGAAATTTTCTACCGGGCGCTTGATGAGAATAGTCAAGCTTGCGCTAACACAATCATGGGAGGAATGTTCCTAGACCAACCTTTTGCATTAATAGCCACAAGATGGAGCAAGTGGTCAAAACAAATAGAGCATAGGGTCAACGAGAGCGAGGTGCGATGAAACCTTCTTATGCGGTCAACACCAACATTGAGAAAGCAAAGGTGAATGAAGAGATCATGGAACAACTTTCTCAACTTTGCACAAGTATGGGCTTGGTTTTAAAGCAACACAAAGCAAGTGTCAAAGAAGTCACCCACCAACCTCCGAAGGCTCCTATCTATTTTGATCCATTCTTCGATGAGGATGCATGTTTTGTAAGCAACTGAGCGACGGGTTTTTGGAAACACCCCCAAGGGTCCGATTCGGACTATTGGAGGCAAGGGTCTGGGAATCAAGGTCGGAACTTCAACAGTCATGTATGTATAAAGAAAACCAGGGTAGATACTATGAGAGAGATAGAGTGTGTCTAATGCCGAATGGGGAAGAAGATAGGGCTACAGGAATGGTTCTTATGTGCCACCTCACAACTGTGATGCCGGATCAAGCAACTCTAGGATTGAAGAAATGTTCATAAAGTTGTTGAAGTTAGCCGACCACCAAGATGAGACTTTAAAGGGAATGAAAGCGGATATTTCAAGTATTAACCAAAACATAGAGTCTCATTTGGTGACAATTAAGCAACTTGAATAACAATTCAACGAGTATCTTCACAATTGAACCAACGCAAAAGGGTACATTTCCAAGCAATACGGTTCAAAATCCTAAAAATGAAGGGCATTGCATGATGGTGATGACTAGGAGTGGCAAGAGCACCTTAGATCCATCTATGCCAGTAATTGTGGATGAAGTTAATGAGAAGAGTCTTGGTGGTGAAGACATGGTTGAGGGAGAAGATCCGAAGATTGTTGGGATGCAACGAGAAGAGGCAAGGGAGCACGAGAAATTGAAATATAATCACAAACCCCCTCCTCCTTTCCCTCAAAGGCTTAAGAAAGAGGAGGAGGAGGGTAAATTCAAACACTACCTCTCAATGTTGAAGCAACTCTCTATCAACATCCCCCTTCTAGAAGCTTTGGAGAAAATGCCCGGGTATGCCAAGTATATGAAGGATTTGATCACCAAGAAACGCACATTGAGCTAAGAGTTCTCGCAAGAACTCTAATAATGTAGTGCCATTTTGACCAAATGCCTTGTTCAAAAGCGAGAGGACCTCAGTGCATTCACCATCCCTTGCACTATTAGTGATGTTGAGTTCGCAAGAGAATTGTGTGACTTAGAAGCAAGCATCAATCTAATGCCTCTTACTGTATTCAAAAAGCTTGGCCTTGGTACTCTTACCCCTACAAGAATGAGGTTGCTTATGGATGATCGAACCATTAAAAAGCCGGAGGTAATCCTCTTGGATGTGCTTGTTAAAGTTGATAAATTCATCTTTCCCGCGGACTTTGTGATCCTTGACTGCGAAGTTGATTTTTAGGTGTCCATTTTTTTGGGGAGACCATTTTTGGCCACTGGGAGAGCCCTAGTGGCTATGGATTCGGGTCAACTGGGGTTTAGGATTAATGATGCAGAGGCCATGTTTGATATTCGTCAATCCATGAAACACCCGGATGAGTGCAAGAGTGAGGTGTGTGCCCTCGATGATAGTTGATGAAGGACGATGACAAAGTCGAGCCACGACGTTAAACAAGATGCTTCTTTGGAGGCAACCCAAGCATTGTTGATAATTGTTGGCTCGTTTTAAGGTTTTTTGGTTGTTTAGATTTAAAGGTAGAAGGTGTGAGTTTGTTTTTATGTTGAAAGACATTACTGCAGTTGTAATATTTTGGGAATTGTTGTGTTTTGAGATTTGATTTGCAGGTGAAAATTGAAGATCTGAAGATTTGAAAAATGAAACTTGGAACAACTTTTACGATCAGGCCTACGAGTTGTAGTCCTCACTATGACTCGTAGTCATGCATCGTAAAGGGAATCAGTGAGTATCAGAAGTTGGTACATACACTACGAGCCAACCTTACGATTCGTAGAGTCTTCTACGAGTCATAAGAGGGGTTCGTAGTGTCCAGGTATGGATTCTGAATTTTTTCAAGTGTGGGTCTACTATGAGACCGGTACCTACAAGTCGTAGGGCACCCTACGACTAGTAGTCGGGGTCTCGTAGCTCCGTTCTACAGTTTTAAAAAATTCTGACCCGATTTCATTTAAAAGGGGGTCAAAAAAATTAACCCCCAAACTACATTTTTCCAAACCTTAAGCGATGAAAAACCCCTAATTATCCTCAAAGAACTTTTTCGATAAAAACCCTGGCCATCTACGTCATTTTCCAGCGAAGATTCCGGCGAAGTCACTATTCTAGGGTTTTGGTGTGGTTTTTGATTTCCCTTGCTATTGTTAACTTCTCCAATCGATTGGTAAGTTCCATGGTTAAATTTGACACTCTTTTGTGGTGAGTTTATTCTTTATATGAGTATATGTTTAGGGTAATCATTTATAATAATGCCATGTGGTAATTTTTGATCTAGATTTGCAACCTAGGGTTTTTATGTTTTGAAGAGTTGAGTTGTGAATCAAAATCTTGTTAGAATTCTTGAGTGGATGATTGTGAATGCGATAATTGTGATTCATGGAATATATTGGACTTGATTGAAATGTCCTGAATTATAATTGCATTTCTATTGAATACCTTGTTGATATCAAGTATGAGCTTTGAAAGTGTTTTGTTGGCAGTGTGCTTGACGTTCTGTTGAAGTGCATTCGATTCTTAGGGATGATGGTTGTTCTGAATTATTGATGTTACTGAGGGATTGCTTATGTGCCGAGTATCTTGTATTGCTGTTATGTGCTCAAGTATTATGAATTATGTGTTTAGTTTGTGCTTATTGTGGGAAAAAGATAGGCACTACTGGTGCCTTCTGTTTTAAAATACAGGGCACTCCTATGACTCATAGGCTCCCATACGAGTTGTAGTGGTCCCTCGTAGCAAGCATCAGTCACCGTGGTTTCTTCATATTTCCTACACGAGACTCCAATACGATTCGTAGTACTTGCTACGAATCGTAGGGATGGTCTCGTAATCTTGACTCAGTTCTTAAAAATGTCTCTGAAGTTTGGTACGAGGCCAGACTACGACTCGTAGGCTCTTCTACGAGTCGTAACTGCCACTCGTATCTAAGGTCAGATTGCATTTTTATAAGTCATACTATCACTATGAGGTTAGTATACGACTCGTAGGTCACACTACGAGTCGTAACTGCACTTGTATCTGCAAAATCTACTATTGCATCATAACATTTTTTTGGTTCTGAATTGTCTTTTGCTTTGTGCTTTGTTCTTTGATATGCGATTTTCTAGTTCATGCATTTTAATGCTCACATGGTTTATTGGTTGGTTTGCAGATAAAATGCCCCCAAAAGACAAATGTGCTGTTCAAACTCTCCAACGGAGGTTGATGGATGAATCCTCCGAGACTTAACAATCCGAGGGTTTTGTGGAAGTCTACAGAGTTAGGGTAGACCCCAAAGCCAATAGACCCCAAACTCGAGCACTTGCAGCGCAGACGCCCATAAAAGTTAGCAGTTCCTCTCAGTCTGAAGAGGATGAACAACAGGGTAAAGGGGACGGGTGGGATAGCAGCCTACCTCAAATGATCCCCTCACACTCAGGTTCAGAGTCGGAGTCGCAGTACACTTCTCAGCAGGAAGAAGTCCAGTCTCAACCGCCCACTGTATCAACCCCCGAATGATCGCAGATGCTGTGTTATGGGTATGAAAGAAATTTACCACCAGGGGTTAGAGCCAAAGGGGCAAGGCAAATTGGTCTACCAGTTTCATGAGGAGGCCAGATTGAATGCCTCCGGATTAGACAGAGTACCCGGATTGGATGCTGGGTTGGATGAGCATGGACTAAGATGGACCACACAGCAGCTGGGCAAATATTCCCCTTACATAGTCCGTAAGTTCTTTGCGGCGTATTTTGCTACACTCTGTTGGGGGCTGCCGAAGAACAAGAAGTCGATTGAGCAACCGAGGCTACCAGCAGTGACAGTGTGGGGTAGGAAGGTTGATATCTTGGAGGAGGTGATCCGACAAGTTCAGTTTGTGCCTACATAGTACCTCAGTCTACCGCAGAGTACGATGGCCATATGGATAAAATGAGGAGAGCAGTGACTAGGAAGGACATCGGGGCCAGGATAGAGCTTCTGCAATGGATTGCCAGGCAGATTTGTGAGGCGGGAGTCAAGTTGACGTGGGTCACACACCAACGCATATCCGATTGTGAAAGCCCACCTCTCATTCGGGGCTAAGTTTTGGTGGTCCATTATCCTTTGGCGCATTAGACCAACCTTAACAGATAATGTAATCACCCTAGAGAGAGCATTGTTGTTGGCCAGCATTCTAGCTGGTTATGCTATAGATTGGGCTCATATTATTTTTGAGAAAATTCACGAGGCTGCAGCTCAGACCAACACCTCACTGTCGTTTCCAGTTCTGATTGATCAATTATGCAGTGCAGCAGGTTTTTCTATTGACCCCCACTGGGATCCTCATGTAGAGGCCACACGCACCATCGATCCTAGCCTGATAAAGGATGACGAGAACCCGGTGGCCTTACTATGAGCAACTTCTCCTATTTCAGAGCCATTCCCAACAATGCCTCCGACTCAGAGTACACCTCCAGCTACCATAGGAACTACTCCAATTGCAATAGAGCCACGCCAGCTATGGAGATCAAGTTCACACCATCCTCCCACTCCAGCACCAGCAACAACTTCATTACATGTTGATTCTATTATTTCTGTTGTTGCTTTTTAGACATTGTTACGCAGGGTGGCTACGGCAGAGTCCAGGCTTCAGACTTTATCAGCACGGGTCCGGCCATGGGTTGATCAGACCGTACGAGACTCAGAGGAGAGGATGAAGGCATTCACCCGCAATCTGGCAGATGAGCGAGTTAGAGCGGTGGATGCCCGAGTAGATGCCTTCGAGGCGAGAGTCCAGCGGTGACTTGAGGGAGCTTGGCCCGCTGACACGAGTGCTGCGAATGAGGATTTGTCCAAGTTTAAGACCGAATTATTACAGATGTTGCAAGCTCCTATTGTAGCCCCAGAGGTGGCACCGGGAAATGATGAGGCATTCGAATGGCTAGCCGACCGTCCGGATGTCCGTAGAAAGAGGCCCCTTGAGCATGATGATGACCTAGAGCCGACCCTAAAGAGTCCGAGACCGGAGGAGGAGCCCATAGGTCCTCCCACACCAGAGGAGGTGGTGAAGGAGTCATTATTGTTAGCGCTATTCAAAGAGATCGGGAGCAGCACACCCACAGGGAGAGAGTACTTCCAGTAATGCTATATAGAAGTTGATGCCTCAAGACCCCACAGACTAGCCAGAGACTGGTGCTTGATGCACCATGATGTTTGACTTTTTTTGACCCCATTTTTTATTTTTCATGATGGATATTTTTTCTCTTATTAGACAATCTTTTTATTATGTTTGTTTTTGGATGTGTTTAAATATTTTAGTTTGAATATTTATTTTGGATACTACTTTTTAAATGTTGATTTTTGATGTATATATCTCTGTTTTGTTTGTGTATTTCCGTATTTACGTGTTTTTACTTTGAGGACAAAGTATCCTATTTTGGTGGGGTGTGGGAAGTTATGGACTAAGGTGAAGTTTGAACAGCCTGGAGTCCATAACTTCCCCTATTTTTGATCCCAAGGTTTTCTTGTCGTGCTTCTTTTTCCTTGTGGATGTTTACTTTTCTGTTGAACCGGCATGTTTAGGTAGTGTAGATAATGTGTAAATTCATAGTAGCGTTATCTATGGGCATACACATAATTTTTAGATGTATTTTTAAAGTTTTGATGAAAAATTGAGTGCCCTCAAAATTTTTGAGATTGTAGTTATTGATGCATTCATACATCTTTGAGTATCTGACAATGAATGTTATGATGTTGTGAAGGTAAGTTGACACTGAAAGCATGACCTGTGAGTCTATACTTGATTGTGGATGCAATTGCCATGTGTGTTGTGAGCTTATTTTGCTGCATTCATGCATCTTGTATGGACCCAGAATTTGCCTTAGTACTCTAATATTGGTTTGGTGATGTGGTAGATATGGAAAGGATCTTAGGCCTTTTTTCTTTTAGTGAATCCACTTTTAGCCTAAATGACCCACCAGATGAGTGAGTGAATCCCTTGTTCCAAACTTTTAAGCTTCTCATGTACTCATTCTTTTTTGATATCTTGCTAGCTTAACGTTGTTTGATGAAATACCTTAATATTGGCCCTGGTCTTTCCTTGGATATATGAACCTTAATTGAGACTTAAAGCCTAAGTTGAGGGTGGCTACAAGTTGTGGCCCTAGTGTGAGGAATAGATATTGTGTACTTCACCTCAGGCTAAAAGCCTAAGTTGAGGGTGACCCTTATTGTGGTGAAGTAATAATAATAAGGTGGTTAGTTGGGAAATCAAGAAAGAAATGAAAAAGCATGAACAAAGTGAAGAAAAAGAAAAGAAAAGTTCCTTGAGTTGAGAAAAAGTAGCAAAAATGAGTTTGAAATCGAGGTACAACTGAAAAATAAAGAAAGCACTCGAGAAAAGTTCAAAATAAGAGAATAAGAGTGGATTTATTAAAAAAGGGTTGGATTATTAAAGCAAAAAGTGTTGGTAAATATGGTTCAAGGATAGTTTTAGTCACTACTTGCCCAAAATACCAAACCAAAGCACCTTGAACCTATGTTACAAGCCTATAAGTCCTAAAGTAATCCAACTCCACTTTATCACCAAGCCAGAGGATGAGTATAGAGGCAAGCCTATGGTATTAGTCAGTATGCATGAATTACAATTGTGAGAGTGAGAATGCTTCCTCAGTCCCTAAATTCTAAATGCTTTTTCAGTGAATATGAGGGACTTCCCAGTGAGAGCATTTGTATCACTTGAGTAACACATGACTATACCAGTGATTGTGTACGATTGATGCTCCTTAACTTGTCATAGTTGAATTGCCAGGTATCTCATTAAGTTCTTGTTCTACATAGTAACTGTGCAATCCTATTTTGAAAATGGCAGTTTGGTACCTAGATCACAGGAGTTGCTGTATATTCCATTAGTATGGCTGCTATGATTTCTCTTCGTCTGCGTAGATTGAGTCATCGCTTGAGGACAAGTAACAATTCTAAGTTGAGGGTGTTGATGTGCTATCAAAATACAACACATTTGATGCCTAAAACAAGGGATTTTGTGAGTTCTTAATGCAACTTTTTATGATTTTTATGTGTTTCTGTGTTGTTCTTGCAGAAAAGTTAGATTGACATGATTTTGAAGAAAAGTTGCAGATTTTGCTGAAGCTTAGGACATACGAGCACACCTATGAGTTGTAACCCAAGCTACGAGTTGTAATGTGTGTCGTAGTAAGAATTAGAGACCAAAAATTCAGAAATCTGCTAAGTGGAGGTCACCCTTACGAGGCCATCCTACGAGTCATCAGTCTCACCACGGCTCATATAGGTGGACTTATAGCAGGAATCAGAGAGCCAAAATTTTAGACCAAAAAACTGAAGGCCAAGACTACGAGAGGAACATATGAGTCATAGCTCAAGCAATGACTCGTATCGATGAATCGTACCATTTTAGTCCAAGATGCCAAGAACCTGATACGAGACCCCGATTATGACTCGAAGGTCATCCTACGAGTCATACCTGCGAGACTTATCAGCTGCCAACTGTCTTTTCTGTGTAAATTCTAGGGTTATTTTGTAAACGATATATATAGTTTAAGTTAGAGTTTTAGAAAGAGTTCGGACCAGGAGACATTTTACAATCATCTTTTGAAACTTTTCTTAGGTTTTTAGATTAGTCTATTGTTTTCTCTTGGAAAATCCATTTTGGGAATTGCAAATCGTGCTTTGTACTCATTGTTGATCAATCAAACTTTTAAGTTTGTAACCTGTGGTGCCTACATTTTTCATTGTCGTTGGTAAAGCTCTCATTTATGTCTTGTATGTACATTTTTGTTGGTTTTGCCTTAGCTATGAGTAGCTAAGCACCCACAACCTGGGGTTATGGGAACCATGGATAGTTGACTTGAGATGACTTAGGTTTATTGTATTTCTATGATTGGGGTTTTGCATGTATTATCTATTTTCCTTCATTATAATTGTAGTTTGGTGGTGGCCAACACCAAACCATGTCTACTATCACGAGCCCGACCAAGGTAGTGACGAATAGGAAAAGGGAAGTAGATGATAGAATTCGATCGATGTCTGCTTGTCTAATCCACCAAACCTGAACAAGGCGAGGTTGACCGGGACAAATGGTAACGGTTAGTTGGCACGCCATGGTTGCCGACCAAGCGCCATGGTGAAATTCGACCTTCACCTTCACAAAATGGCCGGAAGAACCTAAGTTATGATCCTTCATGCGACTCTTGAATTGTAGTTATGATACCTAGGGTAATCGAGTCAACAAACCATGGGAAACACAATTCCTAAGTTATCCCTAAAATTGAGTGTTTTCCTGCATAGTAGTATAGTCATAATTTACTTTTGTTTCTGAATCACAACCGCCCCCCCTCCATTTAGAGATTTCAGTTATTGATGCTTGAAATGGTTAGTAGTGGAATCTTGCGGTCAAGCCCCGTATTCTCAGTGGGTTCGACCCCAACATTCGGTTAGGTTAATTGATGACAGTGACCGCTTTCTTATTGGAGCGTGAATATTAGATGTCAAATGGTTATCTACCAAGGTCCGCTTGATGCTAGGTCACAAACCAAGAAATACTCAAATTATTCTTTTTATCATAATATGCAAAGCATAGTAATATCCTCATAGTTCATAGAATAGCTCATCAAAACCAAAGCTTCATCATATTAAAGATATGGCTTCATAACTTTTCATAGCTTTCACAACATTTTCAAAATTCATAATATATATAATAGCCTGTCATAAATCATATCATTCGTAAACCACCTATCTTGCCATAAGGTCTTTGTCAACATAAGAAGCTTGATTCATAATTTAGTAAAACATGGTGAGTATGCATACATGCTCAAAATCATGCAATATCAACATCTGTGGAGAATAATAAAAATCTCTTTTTCAAATCATACAAAATCACCCACCATAACATAATAAGGCATATTTAGGGCATCACTAAACCCTCATCTTAAATCACATATTTCCATGGCTTGTCATTTCATAATGTTATATAAAGACAAAATAGCATAATACTCATCATAATATCATCATAAGTTCCTTCAATATCATAATATGCAAAAAAGGCTCATAGAGTCTTCATAAATACCCATAACTTGGAAATAAGTCTTAGAGGAGGAATGGTTGAGCTTGTGGGAGGAAGGTTAACACAATCAAAACCCACATATCTTGTCAACTTAATGAAAGAAAATCCAATTTAGAGGATGAAGAAATCAAAACCCTAGCTTGCACTCTCCTTTGAAGACCTTGAAGGACATTAAGAGGAGTTTAGGACTTAGAGTGTTTTGGAATGAGGGGGAATGAGGGCAATTAGGACTAAGATGGCTGGTAAGGGGTCTCTTAGAGGCCAACACGACATAGTGTAGGCTTTATAAATGAGAAATGTTGAAATTGCCCCTTTTAAAAATCTGTCCGGACGAGTCTAAGAGACCCGATTTACGGGCCGTAGACCATTCTACGAGCCATAGATAGAGGTTTCGTTTGATGGCTTTTCAGACTTTCAGAGACCCTTCTCTGATTCACATTCTACGATGCAATCTACGTTTCATAAAAGATTTTATGGGTCGTCTGATAAGTCGTAAATTGCCCCTGAAAGATCCTAAATTTCACCAAGTCTACCCAGGTTCCACAAACCAACCTACAGGTCCTAAAATAATTTATGGCTCGTAAAACCCTTCGTAAAAGGCTGACAGTCCAAAAATTTTGAAAACTTATTTCCTTGCATTTCCATACTCCTTATAGGTGGGACCTTACATGTTGCTTGCCACCGTTATGTGCTATAGTTGATTTGCTGATATTACTTTATGCATATTGGCTTCTATTTGGAGTCGGCCGATGAAACCTACTCAGTACATGTGGCTCGTACTGACTCCTACTTATATTTTTCTCTGTTTTACTTTTGTTGAGTGTAACGAGTGTTCCATCGACTTCGACTCACCTTCAGCTTTAGCGGATCGTCGGTATATCAAATTTCAGGGTGGGCTAACCTTCTAGATCGTATTAGATTCTATTAGTTATTGCATGGTGTTCTTAGCTTTCGGACATAAACTATTTTATTGATCTATTTTGAATTAGATATCGTTGATATGATGGCTTTCAGGTTTTGGAAAAAACGCTATGCAATAAACTTAACGACTTTTGGTTGTTTCTTCCTTTATGAATTAAAAGCGTGAAGACCCTTAGAAATATTGTTTGAACTTTTTGCTGTTCATTAAAATATTCTTTTTTAGACAAAATCGTCTTTTCACTATTTTTCTTAATTTATTATTTAATCTTTTATTTATGTAGTTTCAAAATTCACTTTTCAATTGAAATTTCTTTATATTTACAATTCACTTTTGATTTAGGACTATTCTATGTAAATAATTAACTACAATTTTTACTATGAAATACTTTGTTAATAAAAGTTTAAGTATATAATATAATAATTTTTTTAAAAAAATAAACCAGTAATTTTATGTTGAAAATATTAAACTACTCCTTTTATATTTATGAATCTTTTATTACATTAAATTTTAATTAGTTAATTATTTAACTTCTTGTTATTTAACTCTAAATTATTAGTTTATGTATTCAAAAACTGTTAACATATCTTTATATAAGCAATTGAATTGATTTTCTCATCTTTGTCTTTTCACAATAGATTAAACGATTAAAAGATTGTATCAAATTAAACTAATAGTATTTATTCAATTTTATTTAGATGAATATTATATTTATT
>JAABOM020000240.1:0-20910 GCA_011800125.2 Solanum clarkiae
GAGAATAAGCAACAGTCCCAAATACTCTCAAGTGTGTGACGCTTGGTTTTCTTCCAGTCCATGCTTCATGAGGAGTTCCATCATGAAGTATATAAGTGGGGCATCGATTTTGAAGATAGACGGCACATGCGACAGCTTCAGCCCATAGCTCCTTGGGAAAGTTTTTGCTTTTCAACATGGTTCGAACCATGTCGAGAATGGTTCAATTTTTCCATTCAGCAATGCCATTTTATTGAGGCGAATACGGTGTCGTCAAGAATCTTCGAATTCCGTGGCTCTCACAGAATCTGTTGAATTCAATTGATGTGAATTCTCCACCATGATCGCTTCGTGATGCCTTGATGTAAAAACCACTCTCCTTTTCAACAAGCAATTTGAATATCTTGAATTTCTCAAACACTTCCGATTTTTCCTTCAAAAATTACACCCAAGTGTTTCGAGTAAAATTATCAATAAATGTAACAAAGTATCGACGATTACTGTATGAATGAGGTGTGAATGGTCCTCACACATCGAAATGAATCACCTCCAATGGCTTCTTCACATCTGATACCAAATGTGAAGTGCGCAGTGGAATACACTCACACAATTGTCCCACACAAGAAGGAGAGGAAAAGGAATTTTTGAACTTAGCACTTTATTTTCTTTTCTTACTACTTAAAAATTACAAGAGATAAACATTTGTAGGCTAAAAAAAACTTTTTCACTTCCAAAGAGATAAACATAAAACTTGTATAGTCATAGAACAAAGAGACTCTTAATTAGATACATGTATCTTGGACTAGGTTCATCCTCCTTTATTTAATTTTTTGATTCTTCCAATCTTCTTTAATGAATTTGGTTTAATTTTCAACAATAGAGGTGTGTGAGATGTCTTTGGATATCACTAACCTTGCAACAGCTAGAATGATTTGCGAACAACAAAGAGCAGCCCTGAATTTCCTATAGTTGTCACTGTATGGATGTTTCTAACTTGGCACCTCTACTTTGTAATCCTATGTACATGAAAAGTCATGATATTGCTGAAACACTGCAAGTAAGGAGTGTCCAAAACTGAATTAGAGTAAAAGTTACTATTGTAATTTTTATAGCAATAACAACACACCTCATAGGTAACGAAACTATTTTTGAAGGACCCTCAACTCAAGATTCATATAGTTTTTCAAGAAAAAATTTGTTTGTTCACCCATAAGGCCAACACATTGATTTGTGGCTATCATGATGTTTGTTTCCCGTTTCAAATGTGTAAGGATTCATCTAAAAATATGTGGATAATACATTCAAGGGAAATAATACAGCCCATAATCACACACACTCTAACTGCTACTATAAAAAGCCGAATGAAATGCTAAGATAGAAACCAAAGCTCTCAATTATACTTAGGCAGAAGTGTTAGAATATATTCACGAGATCACAAGTATGTCCACATGATCACAATAGGCGAACAAATTCCTGAAAAGTTGAAAGTAATATAGTCTAGACTCAAAATGACAAAAGAATAATGTATATTTGATGGACATAATTGTCTATCTGTGTCAATGCAGATTGTACAATTGAATGATCGCAATTATTCATCATTTTTCCAATTTTATCAATAGGTATATAATCGAATAAAGGTGTCGAATTGTTATGTAAATTTTTATTGAACAAAGGCATTCAGTAATAGAATGCAAAGGGTCTAAAAGAACTGCCCAACTAAATCTCTACAACATTAGTGGAAGCTAGAGTTTGGTTTGAAAGAGAAAGTCAAAGAAAAAAAGCCTTGAGATTGGACCTGTTCAGTGATTTTGAAGTCATTTCCAGAAGTCGTTAACAGCATGACATTAGAAGGTATTTTTTCAAGCATTTCATGGGTGTCAAATAAGCATGTCTCGTGCATTCTGCTTTACCACTTAGAACTTGAGAATCACTTATGATCCTGTTCTGCACCATTGCACTAGTAACAATGATGGAATCAATCAAGGTGAACTTAAAAAAAACACAAAACGCAAGTATCTCATGAATTTCAAATCAAAAGCAGAATGCAATCATGGGAAAACACAAACACTAAGTATTTGTTTTAAAGAAAAAGAATGTGAAACGTTTTTAACACACCTTGTGGTGGCACGGCAAGATAAACCTCGACTTTTGAAAAAGTGTCTTTGAACGCATCACTGTGGGGCATAAATGTATTCTGAAGAAATGCGAAAGATTTTTGACACACGCGTGGTGGCGGGAAGAGATACAACAAAATTACTCCAATGCCTCAAAGGCTCCCGCCCATTGCGGGGTAAGGGGAGTCGGATGTACGCAGCCTAACCCCTATGTTTAAAAACATAGCGCGACTGTTTCCGGATAACCCATCATGAGCGTCGAAAGTTGCATTGACTAACTGCTACTTCACAAATAAAAGAAGTGCAGACAGTTTAAAGAGCCATTTTGCTTTATTCCATCATACCCCAAAGCCAAAAAATAGTGAATCTTTGGCTCCATCCGAGATTGATGGAATTGGTGGCGGGGTGAGATAAACCTCGACTTTTCGAAAAGTGTCTTTGAACGTATAATTGTGGGGCATAAATGTATTCTGAAGAAGAGTTTGTTTCCATCAGATTTTGTGGATCAGTAAATAGGGAGAAACTCCCTCACCTTGGCTGACTGATTTCAGGAGTTTGTGATTAACAATTGGAAAGCAATTGTAGTGAAAGTGTTGAGTGGGCTATAGTTTGAAGAACCAGAATTCGAGAAGACCGGGTGTAGGATGTATAGGGTGAAGCGGTGTTCCAAGCGGCTAGTTTTGGGAGGCGCAGCGGTGGTGAAGGGGTGTAGGGAAGGGTAGATTGGTAAATTTAAATTTTAGAAGAAATTGATGGACTCTGGTAGCACCATGTAGGCGGGTTGCCAATCTCCTTTTACATATATTTATGATTGGCATGCCTTATGTCTTTCTATAGGAATTTTGAAAATCTTAATTTGAAATCTTTTGACTCATTCCTAAATGTTATGTCTGCAATTTGATCAAATTCATATTTTAGAACTTAAAGCTTTAGAATCTTCTGCATGGCTTTCTCTAAACAAGTACGTACTCTGTGTTACTAGCCTGTATGAGAAACGCTCTAGAATCTCAATATTCATTTTTTTGCTTCAGATCCCTTTTTGTATTTGCTGGGGCAGTTCAGTTATATGATTATTCTCCTATCTCCGTTATATGATTAGATTCCAATCTCTTTTAGCTATATGATTAGAATTTCAGATAATATGGAATCACAAGAGATAATCAACTCAGAACAAGAACAAGAATTACTATAATACAAGGTAAAAAACACCAAAAACAAACAAGTGCAATCACCTCTTCCCTGTATTTATATCACTTTTCATCATACCTTTTATGATCATATTCTCCCTCTCTTACAAACACTCTGCGATATTTTGTCTTCGTCAACACTCCTGTCATTGTAAATCATTTTGAACTGATCCTTCTAAAAATACTCTTGATACTCTACCTCTTCCTTATTCTCCTCCTAATGAATTTTGTATTCAACCTAATGATCTTGTTCTCATCCCTTGTCTGATGGTCTATTGCACTCAACATACAAAGAGACTTCAAGAGTATTAGGTTTTTTTTTATGATTCTTAATGACTTTGTTCTTGAATCACATGAGCTGTTAATTATCATCTAGCATTTGCATTAGATTCCAAACATTTTCCTTATACGACCTCATCTCAAACGTCAACCTTGATTGCTCATGTGGGTGCATGCTATTGAAGTTGTACATGTGTCTTATTTCATGTAACCATAAATCTTACACTTCCCAATCCTATCTCTTTCTTTATCTGAAAACAGTTCAAGGAGTAGCAGAGCATCATAGATCTCATGATTGTGACCTCAATAACCAATACACTGATGCAAAGATGGTGTAATGGACCATATGAATGTCAAAGCAACACAAGAGCTGAAATAGCCATGCAACACAAGACCATATGACATCAGTGCATTGGTTTTGAGGCCACTGTTATGATGGGATACACGGGCTCTTCTATTTACTGAGCAATTTTCTATGAAAAGAAGAGATTGATATTTGTGGGAACATAATCCATTCGCTTTTATCCTTGGGGAAGCATAAGATTAATGGTTATATGATAAAAATAATAAGAGAACTTCAAAAAGCATTCATATGAGAAATCAAGGTTGAAGTATGAAATGAGTCTTATAAAGAAACTGTTTAGAATCCAGCAATACAGATGTCAAAGGATAATCAACTACTCATGTGGTTCTAAAAGCAAGCTGCTAGGAATCAAAAGAAAGCTAAAACTCTTGAAGGGACTTTTTGTCTGTTGAGCAGAAAGCACCATTAGACAGTGGAAGAAAACAAGATCGTTATGATAAAAGTAAAGACGTACTATAATCAAAATGAAGAAGAAATGAAGTATCAAGAGAAATCTTTCAAGGATTAATTTGAAATGATTTAAGATGACGGGACTGTTGAGGAGGTAACAATAGAAAAGGAGAGGGGATATGATCAAACAATCTCTGGCAAATGCTTCCTTAGCTGTTGAGGATCAATGAGTCTGGAAAGATAAAGTTGCAAATTTATTATTTTTTTATGATTCTTAATGACTTTGTTCTTGAACAACATGAGCTGTTAATTATCATCTAGTATTTGCATCACTAGATTCCAAACATTTTCTTTATAGGACCTCATCTCATACGTCAACCTTGATTTCTCATGTGGGTGCATGCAATTGAAGTTGTACATGTCTCTTGTTTCATATAACCATAAATCTTACACTTCCCAACCCTATGTTTTTCTTTATCTGAAAACAGTTCAAGGAGTAGCAGAGCGTCATTTATCTCATGATTGTGACCTCAATAACCAATATATTGATGCCAAAATGATGTCAAAGCAACACAAGAGCTGAAATAGTCATGCAACTCCTGCTTTCCCATCCAAACCACTTCTCATTATCATTTTTGTCAAGCATCAAGTACATGATAATCACCATCGGTGGCCGCATTACTTTCTAATCTTTGAATTTGATTCCTTGTCATCTTCCAAACATCTCACTTAAAGGTACAACAGAAGTTTCCTCGTAATGCAGCTCAAACTCCAAAAGTTCAAGTGCAATTTCGTGAGTTATAGGGTTGCACTCATTGGTGTACCTTAAAAAAGAGCTCACTCAACGTTCTAGGGGAAGAGCCGCATCATAAGGGAACTTCTATTATACATACAGGTAAGGTGTGTGGAGGATGGGATGGCATCAAGTTCAAAGATAAGGAAGTAGGGTGACTCCTGATGATAATGACAAGTGGATTAGTTGGGAAATCAGGAATTACGAGACATTTCACCTCTTATGCTGCTTTCAAGGATTTTTGATACTCAAAGTGGTCATGATTCCATTGTGACATCAGTGCATTAGTTTTTGAGGCCACTGTGATGCGATACATGGAGGCTCTACTATTCATTGAGCAATTTTCTATGAAAAGAAGAGATTGATATTTGTGAGAACATAATCCATTCGATTTTATCCTTGGGGAAGCATAAGATTTATGGTTATTGTTGGATAAATAATAATCACGCCTAGAATATTTTCGCTAAGTAGCGATACAAGAGAGTCACAATACCAAATATTACAATGGAGTAAATGTGATATAACAATATTGATGACAATTTGATAATGCTAAAAAATAACTCTTCTTTGTAAAATAACAAACACTCTTTTATTTCACACATCTTACTATAATTTTACTCCCAAACTATTTTTTTTCTCACAACCTATTGCTCTCTCTATTTTTCCTCTATGTGATACATTTCTAAGGAGCAATTTTCTCCTATATTTATAGTGAAAAAGAAGATGGGTTGGTGGCCATCTTTGTTGAACAACACACCAAATTTGAATATACGAGTTGTCATGTTTGAAAAAGCAAAAGGTTGCCAATTTTTATTTGTCTTGAAGAAATATTAGTTTGTATTAAATTGCATGTGGGCTCCACTTAACAATTCTCTCCCTTAATTTTGATTTCTTCTTCATTGCAAGACTCAATCTCAATCTCTAAAAATCTTCAAACTTGAGAGGCTTTGTGAAGATGTCCGCAACTTGATCGTGAGATTTCACATGCTTGAGCTATAATTCTTTCTTGGCAATGCATTCTCGGGTAAAATGATATCTTGTTTCTATATGCTTGCTTCGATCATGATACACTAGATTCTTGGCAAGTGCTTGTGCAGATTTGTTATCAACACAAATCATTATGGCCTCAATTTGTGGCAAATTGAGTTCCTTCAACAATCTCCTCAGCCAAATAGAATGACACGTACATGATGTTGCTGCCACATATTCAGCTTCACAAGTCAAGAGAGTAACAATAGATTGGTTTTTTGAATTCCATGAAATAGCACAGTCACCCACGAAAAATACAAAACCAGCTGTACTTTTTCTATCATCAATATCTTGCGCATAATCACTATCACAATATCCCATAAGATTAAAATCATCAGAAGAAGAATAAAATAGTCCAAGGTCGATCCTACCCTTAGGTAACTAAGAATTCTTCTAGCGACCTTCAAGTGAGTAGAGGTAGGAGCTTCCATGTGGTCACTTACTACTCTAACTGCAAAGAGTATATCTGGTGTAGCACATGTCAAGTACCTTAGACTTCACATGAGACTTTTGAACAGAGTGGAATCCACCTTTTCTCTATCGTCAAACTTTGACAATTTTGTTCCACTTTCCATTGGGGTGTTCACAGAGTTACAATCAAACATGTTGAACTTCTTCAAAATCTCTTTCATATGAATTTCTTGAGATATGAAGATGCCTTCCTCCATTTGCTTCACTTCTAGACCAAAGTAATATGGCATGAGCCCTATGTCCGTCATTTCAAACTCAAGGGACATAACTTTCTTGAAAACTTCAAACAAAACTGGATTATTACCCGTCAGAATAAGATCATCAACATAAAGACAAACAAGCAGAATAACTCTATTAGTATGGACTTTAATGTAAAGAGCATATTCATGAAGGCAACGAGTAAATGCATTGTCTTGAAAGTATTTATCAATGTTACTATTCCATGAACATAGAGCTTGCTTCAGTCCATATAAGGCTTTCTTCAACCTCAACACCTTATTTTCATGATTTTTTACAATGAAGCCTAATGGTTGCTCAACATAGACTTCTTCTTCAAGATATCCATTCAAGAATGCCGATTTGACATCTAGTTGATGGATTTTCCACTTCATTTGAGCTGCTAAAGAGATCAGTAGATGAATCGTCTCCATGCGAGCCACAAGTGCATAGACTTCATCATAGTCAATGCCATGCTTTTGCTTGTAGCCTTTTTCCACAAGTCTTTCCTTGTATCTCTCCACCTCTCTATGGGATTTTTTCTTCACTTTGTATAACCATTTGACTCCAATTGCTCGATGATTCTTTGGAAGAGTGGTTAACTCCCAAGTGCTTTTCTTTTCTATTGATTCAATTTCTTCCTCCATGGCATGTCTCCACCATTTGTCTGCAACAACTTCATAAAAATTCATTGGTTCACTATCATCAAAGAGATAACACAAAAAATCAAAATTAGTAACTTCATCTATGTTATCATAGACTTCTTGGATGTTCTTCATCCTACGAGGTCTTTCATTTGAACTCTCTTGAGTGGATGGAGATGCAACAATTATTGGTGAAGGAGGTGGAGTTGCATCTTGTATAGGTGATATTATCTCCTTTTCTTCTTCATCTCCAAAGTATGGAAGAAAATCATATGTTTTTTCTTCCTGAGCTTCCCAATTCCATGTTGCTGCTTCATCAAATTCAACATCACGAATCATCACCACCTTGTTATTTTTTGGATTGTATAGCTTGTATCCCTTTGAACTTGAATCATAGCCAACAAATACATACTTGACACTTCCACCGTTAAGTTCAGCTCTCCCTTGATGTGGAACATGAGCGTAGGCTATGCTTCCAATGATTCTTAAGTGCTAGACACTTGGCTTTCTTCCACTCCATGCTTTTTGAGGTGTTTGGTCTCTCACATTTCTTGTTGGAGATCTATTGCTCAAATAAATGGCATAAGAAAAAGTCTCGGCTCAAAATTCTTTTGGCATATTTTTAGCTTTCAACATACATCTATCTATACTAAGAATTGTTCTATTCTTTCTTTCTGCAATTCCATTTTGTTGAGGCGAGTAAGGTACCATTAGAGGCTAAAGAATTCCATGAGATTGATAAAAATCATTAAATTATTTTGAAGTGAATTCACCTCCTCTATCGTACCTTAGTACTTTAATATCACAACCACTTTCTTTTTCTACAAGTGCTTTAAAATTACTAAAAGCAACAAAAGTTTTAGATTTTTGTTTTAAAAAGTAAACCCCAATCTTTCTACTGAAATCATCAATAAAGAGCAAGAAGTATTTACTTTTACCAAAAGAAGTGGATCAATTGGTCCACATACATCTGTGTGAACAAGTTGGAGTGACCTGGTTGTTCTTGATATGGTCTCCTTCAGAAAACTCCTCTTTACATGTTTTCCAAGAAGACAAGCTTCACACAACTGATTTGGATGTTAGTTGACAGAATTCCATCAATCATGTTCTTGACTCCCACTGATTTGAGTGCTTCAAAATTCAGGTTCCCAAATCGCATGTTCCAATACTATGAGTCAACTTACACATTAGCTTTCAAACACTTTGCATCAATGATTTTAAGATTCAAAGGGAACAACCTATTCTTTGCCATATGTTATTTAGCGATTCAGTTGTTACTTGAATCTCTAAGACCAATATGCATATTTGTCATATGAATACCATATCCTTTTTCAAGAATTTTACTGAAACTCAAAATATTACTTCTTAATTTTGGCACATAGTACACCTCATTAATCAATTTATGACCACATCTTTAGAGGATATTAAAATATTACCTATCCCTTCAATTTGGATATTTGAGGTATCTTCAAAAGACGCATTGGCGTATAACCTTTCACTGTCATCTTCATCTCCACAAACATGACTTTGTGTCCACACATATGATTGCTTGCTCCATTGTCAAGATACCATGAATTGCAATCATATGTATCTTCTTCTTTGAGTTCCATTAACAATGTTGATTCATCCTTTTTTTTGTTGTCGACATGGTTAGCTTTCTCTTCAACATTACTATGACATTCCCAAGAGTAATGTCCAAATTTCTGACAATTATAACACTCAATTTTAGATTTGTGATACCTCATTTCATTGGTACCTTGATAGGCTCCACCCCCTCTACCTCGTTGTTGGCCACGACCATGACTTCTAATGCTTGATGGATCATATCCTCATTGTTATATTTGTTAATATAACTTCTTCCTCTTCCACGGCCTCCACGAGCACCACGACTCTCCATTGTCCATTTCTTCTAGAACTTGTTTCACCTTCAAGATTTTTGAAGGATGCATGAGTCTTAAGAAGTTGTTCTGGTGGTTTTTCTTTTCTCCTTTTCATTTTTTCTTCATGGCTTGTAAAGAACCTTCCAATTGATCTACCGACATAGCATCAAAATCTTTATCTTCCTCAATAGCACACACCACATAATCAAAATTAGGTGTTAAAGAGCGAAGTATCGTTTCTACCACACGCACATCATCTACTTCTTCCTAGTAACTTCTTAGTTGATTTACAACAACTATCACTTTTGAACAGAAATCCAAAATGGATTCGGATTCTTTCATTTTTAAAACTTCAAAATCAGCCCTTAGAGTTTGAAGTTTTATCTACTTTACTTTATTAATTCCCTGGAAAGAACTTTGTAAAATCTTTCAAGCTTCTTTTGATGTGGCATCAGCCACCTTCTCAAACATGCCATCATCCAAACAAAGATGGATGAGGGTGAGGGCTTGTTGATCTTTCTTTCTTGTCTTTAAGAAGACCTCTTTTCATTTTGGGACAAAGTTTCTTCATTAACGGGTTTTGTATACCCTTTGTCTACAATGTCCCAAACATCTTCAAAGCCAAGAATGACTTTCATTCATAGATACCATTTTTCATAACTTTCTTTTGTGAGACAAGGGTACTGAAGGACAGCGGACTATTATTTTTCGTGGCTCTGATACCACGATATTAGGAAAAATAATAATCACGCCTAGAATATTTTCGCTAAGTAGCGATACAAGTGAGTCATAATATCAAATATTATAATGGAGTAAATGTGATATAATAATATTGATGACAATTTGATAATGCCAAAAAATAACTTTTCTTTGTAAAATAACAAACACTCTTTTATTTCACACACCTTACTAAAACTTTACTCCCAAACTATTTTTTTTTCTCACTACCTATTGCTTTCTCTATTTTTCCTCTGTGTGATACATTTCTAAGGAGCAATTTGCTCCTATATTTATAGTGAAAAAGAAGATGGGTTGGTGGCCATCTTTGTTGAACAAAATACCAAATTTGAATATACGAGTTGTCATGTTTGAAAAAATAAAAGGTTGCCAATTTTTATTTGTCTTGAAGAAATATTAGTTTGATTGAATTGCAAGTGGGCTCCACTTAATAGTTATATGATAGAAATAATAAGAAAACTTCAAAAAGCATTCATATGAGAAATCAAGGTTGAAGTATGAAATGGAGTCTTATAAAGAAACTGTTTGGAATTCAGCTATACAGATGTCAAAGGATAATCAACTACTCATGTGGTTCTAAAAGCAAGCCGCTAGGAAGAAAAAGAAAGCTAATACTCTTGAAGGGACTTTTTGTTTGTTAAGCAAAAAGCACCATTAGACAGTGGAAGAAAACAAGATCGTTAGGGTAAAAGTAAAGATGCACTATAATCAAAATGAGGAAGAAATAAAGTATCAAGAGAAATTTTTCGAGGTTCAATTCCAAATGATTTAAGATGATAGTACTGTTGAGGAGGTAACAATAGAAAATGAGAGGGAGATGTGATCAAACAATCTTTGGCAAATGTTTCCTTAACTATTGAGGATCAATGGGTTTGGAAAGAGAAAGTTGCAAACTTATCAAAGTTCAGGAAATGGAAGTGGAAGAGTTTTTGTAAGATAGGGAGAATATAATCATAAGAGCTAACAAAGATAGGACACACAAACATTGGGAAGAGATAATCACACTTGAGAAAAATATTTGTCCTGGAACAGGTGAAGCTAATGGAGAAGTACATTGCAAGGTTATCTGAGCACGCAATGTGTAGTAAATATGGACTTAATGAATAGTGAGATGTCATATCCTTGGATAATAACATAGATTAGGTTGTTGAAGTCAAAGAAAGTCACGCAAAATATTCTTATTCCTTAATGTCTTAAAATATAATTAGTTTGACTTTCTAACTATAACACATAGAAATGAAATAAAATGTCTTAGATATTGTAGAAACCAATAAGGAATAATATCTAATGATGAAACAAAACAATTAAAGCATACTAATTTTCTTATCTATATATTTAAAGATAAATAAACGAAAAGTGATGTGACACCTCTTTTTGGCCAAGGAGCTTATTTATCATATTTTAAATAATTTTTTGAAAATTTTTCACTATATTTGTAGTAATTTATTTATTATTATTATCCTTAATATATAAAAAATAAATGTGTCAATTACTACTTCCTCCATCCATTTCTGTTCTTTGTTGTAAAAATTTAAATGTCTCAATTTACTACATCATTTACTTGACACACATCATTATATTCGATTTTAAAATGTAAGAAACAATGCCTGAAAGAACATACCTTTGGATGAGAAGCATCATATATTACAAAACAAAGAGAGGGCAACATTGACAATTCCGATCTTTAAATATCAACAACCAGTACATTAATAACCTGTAAGAATTTAGCACAATCAACTCTCATGTTAAGACTTTGCACATGCCAACGGATAGTATGACAAGTCGTTAGTAAAAACTAGAAAAAGTAAGAATCAAAATTTTTGATGGTACAAAATGTCGAGCAAGTTGAGCTATGAACAACATAGATAATAGGAGGGATGTAATTAAAACACTCTCATAAAGATAGAGATAGTTCACACCATGCATAAAAAGGAAAAAGCTTCTGAAGAAGATTGCAAAATAGAGAAGTGTAGAAATCCGTTGAATAATGAAATGTTATATCCCTCATTGGATTCGTTACCATCAAAAGATTATATAGTATGCCTCATTGACATAATTAAGCTTAGAAAAGTAATCATTATAAGTTAATTTTACCATGGACTAAGCAAAATACATAATATGTAGCATAAAACCTTCAGTCAAAGACATAAAAAAGCAGTAGTAACAGTCAAGAATAAGTTATCAGGTACATAACATAGAAACCTCTTAATAAATGTGCAAGAGATTCCACCGAAGAATGGTACTTTCGTATATTAACATATTCTACATTCAGTTTATGTGATAGACAACTCTCCATAATGTCCATAAAAACGTTCTTTAGTAACGATGAAAATAAGGTATTTTGCATGCGACAATAAATGCAAATCAAAAGGTAGAAATTTGGATTGGTGGTTAAACATAATAAGCATTAAGCACTATTTGTGTGCATATGAGAACAAAGCATGGACATAGAGAGTAGGAAAATCTTAAATAGTGATAAGTTGCAAAGTCCCTACTTGAGAATATCGTCGTGCAAGAGATAAATGGGAAGGGAGGCCATAACTAGGTTTTCCATACAAGCATTATATACAAAGCCAGCAAGAATACAAAAGAAAAAAGGACTCAGCAATGTAGGAGGACAGATTTGGAACTGGAAACCTAGAAGAAACTTTCTTCAATTGTTTGGGTGTGGTGGACTGAAGCACTCCATGTCTGCACCACCTAATCCAAAAAACGAAAAGTCAGCATACGAGTAGAAATAACAAAGGATAAGGAGAGATGATCTTTCCCTTTTACCAAGTGAAGAAATGAACCCCTAATACGTAGATCTAGCAACTAAAAGAGGAGACAACATCGTGAGGTACCTGAGAACATATCTGACAAAATAGAGAGTGAGATGCTATAAAGGAGAATTTGAGAAAGTGAAAATCTTACTCTTTGTTAGCTGATATAGAAGCATCCATGTAGAAGAATAGGATGAATAAAGTTGGATATCCAAAAAAGGATCAATCTCGATCTGGTTAGACTCGATTCCTACTTTAAGAAATTTGGAGACATGTTTAGTTGCTAGATGCATGTGATCTACCACATTATACTTATATTAGTAATTAGCATGCCAGATGTCTTTCTGTAGAACTTTTTTAAAATCTTGATTTGAGATCTTTTGACTCATTCTTGAAAGCTATGTTTAGGATTTAATAAAAATCATATTTTAGAACTTACTGCTTATAAATCAGATCCCTTTTCGTAATTGCCAGAGTAGTTAAGTTATATGATTAGTCTCCTATCTCAACCAAAAGCAAATACTCAAATTAGAATTTCAAACATTATGGAATTACAAGAGATATTCAAATCAACTCAAAACAAAAACAAAAAAAATTACTAGAATACAAGGTAAACACCACCATAAACAAGGTTATAAGAAACTTAAAGCTACAAGAATTTGACATTCACACATATTGAGCAGCTCAGATTACTTTGAATAGTACTTCTCCATTAGTTTTGCTAGTTCAATGTCAAATTTCATGTCAAGTACAATCACCTCTTCCTGATATTTATGTCACTTTTCTTCATAAACTTTGAGTAGTACTTCTCCATTAGCTTATTGAAGTTTTCCATGTCTCTTATTTCATGTAACCATAAAGCTTACACTTCCCCAGCATGAAAGTGAAACGAATTGTGTTCCCACACAACTCTATCTTTTTCTTTGTCAGAAAACAGCTCAAAGAGTAGCAGAGCCTCATATATCTTCTCGAACTGGCGAAGCTAATGGAGAAGTACATTGCAAAGTAATTGCATCAGGCCAAGATATGTGAAATCCTCAAACTTGTAGCTTTATATTTCTATTGACCTTGTTTATTTTTGAATGACTTTTACTTTGTATTCTAGTAATTTTCTTTTTGGTTCATAATTTATTTGAATGTATCGTGTGATTGCATATGGGTTGAAATATAATCTGCATATATATATATATGGTTTAGATAGCTAGCTAAGCATATAGTTAAATTAATCATATATTAAATATGAAAGAGTTGAATTGAAGCAAATAAGGCTCCACTGAATTACGTGATTTCATATCCTTGGATATCAACATAGATTATGTTGTTAAAGTCAAAGAAAGTGCCTGTAGATCCGAACTCGATACGGGTTCCACTTCCTGTTCATGTAAAGATTCATACCAGCACAAGTAGATCTGGAATCGAAGAAAAGAGGAGACTTACACATCAATCTGTGAAGAAAAGAAGAATCTCTTCTCTAAGAGAGGAGACTTACACATCAATCTGGACCAAAAAGAAAAATCTCTTCTCTGTACTCAAAGGTTTCCATGGAGGAGCATCACAAGGTACCTTGGGATATTGATGTGTTGTCAAAATACAACACATTTGATGCCTAAAACAAGGGGTTTTGTGATTTGTTAATACGAATTTTTATGGTTTTTACGTGTTTTTTTGTTGTGCTTGTAGAAAAGGTAGGTTGGCATATTTTTGAAGAAAAGTTGCAGATTTTGTTGAAGCTTAGTAAATACAAGCACACCTACGATGTGTAGCCCAAGCTACGAGTCATAAGGTGTGTTGTAGCAGAATTAGAGACCAAAAATTCAGAAATCTACTAAGTGGAGGTCAACTCTATGAGGCCTTGTATAGGTGGACTCGTAGCAAGAATCAGAGAGCCAAAATGTTGGATCAAAAACTGAAGGCCAAGATTACGAGAAGAACATACGAGTCGTAGCCGAAAAAATGACTCATACCTATGGGTCGTACCAGTTTAGTCCAAGATGCCAAAGAATCTGATACGAGACCCCGACTATGACACGTAGGTCATCCTACGAGTTGTACCTACAAGACTTATAAGCTGCCAGCTATCTTTTCTATGTAAATTCTATGGTTATTTTGTAAATACTATATATAGTTTAAGTTAGGGTTTTAGAAATAGAGTTCGACTTGGAGACATTTTATGATCATCTTTTGAATCTTTTCTTAGTTTTTTTAGTTAGTTTATCATTTTTTCTTGGAAAACCCATTTTGGGGATTGCAAATCTTGTTTTGTATTCATTTTTGACCAATCAAGATTTTGGGTTTGCAACTTGTGGTGCCTACATTCTTCAGGGCTTGTGGTAAAACTCCCATTTATGTCTTGTATTAGCATATTTGCTTGTTTTGCCTTAGCATGAGTAGCTAAAATAACCTAGGTTTATTGCATTTCTACGTTTGGGGTTTGCATGTATTGTCTATTTCTCTTTATTATGATTGTCATTTGGTGGTGGCCAACACCAAACCCCACCTACTATCACTAGCCCGATGAAGGTGATGACGAATAAGAAAAGGAAAGTAGATGACAGGATTCGATTGATATAATTAACCAAACCTGACCAAGGGGAGGTTGACTGGGATATTTGGTAACGGTTAGTTCGCACGCCATCCTAGCTGACCAAGCGCCATGGTGAAATTCGACCTTCACCTTCCTAAGAGGGCTGGAAGAACCTAAGTGACCGTCTTGCATGTGAAATTACAATTGTAGTTATGTTACTTAGGGAAATCGAGTCAACGAACCATGGTGAACAAAGAACTAGAATCTTATAGAAGAACATCAGAAAATGTTTTGTTGGCGATGTGTTTGACGATCTGTTAAAGTGAATTTGATTCTTATGGATGATGGTTGTTTTGAATTTCTGATGTTACTGAGGGATTGCTTATGTATCGAGTATTTTGTATTGCTCTTATGTGCTGAAGTATTTTGTATGATGTGTTTAGTTTGTCCTTGTTATGGGAAAATGATAGGCACTACTGGTGCCTTCTATTTTAAGCTACGAGGCACTTCTACAACTCGTAGGCTCGCCTACGAGTCATAGTGGTCCCTCGTAGCAAACATCAGTCACCTGTGGTTTCTTCATATTTCCCATACAAGACTCATATACCTTGCTACGACTCGTGGGGGGGGTCTCGTAATCTTGACTACGTTCTTAAAAATGTCTCTGAAGTTTGGTACGAGGCCAGACTATGACTCATAGGCCCCTCTACGAGTTGTAACTGCCACTTGTATTTGAGGTCAGATTGCATTTTTATAAGTCATACTATTACTACGAGGTCAGTATATGACTCGTATGACATATTACGAGTCGTAACTGCACTCATATCTGCAAAACCTACTACTACATGAGAAGATTTTCTAGTTTTAAATTGTCATTTTCTTTGTTATGCAATTTTCTAGTTCATTTATCTTAATGCTCACATGGGTTATTAGTCGATTTGCAGATAAAATGCCCCCAAAAGACAAACGGGAAATTCAAAAACTCTCCAATAGAGGTTGATGGATGAATCCTCCGAGACTGAGAAATCTGAGGGCTTTGTGGAAGTTCACAGAGTCAGGGTAGACCCTGAAGCCAATAGACCCCAGACCCGGGCACTTGCAGCATAGAGGCCCATGGATGTTAGCAGTTCCTCCCAATATGAAGAGGAGGAACAATAAGGTAATTAGGAAGGGTCAGATAGCAGCCTACCACAAATGACCCCCTCATACTCAGGTTTCGAAATAGAGTTCGAGAGCAACTACCAAACCCAGCAGAAGGAAGTCCAGTCCTAACCCCCAGCCAACCACAGATGGGTTTAGAGGAGATATATGATTAGGGTTTAGAGCCCAAGGGACAGGGCAAACCGGTGCGACAATTTCATGAAGAGTCAAGATTGAATGACTCAAGGTTGGATAAAGTGCCTGGGTTGGATGTAGAGTTAGACAGATATGGGCTACGATGGACCACACAACAATTAGGCCAATATTCCCCCTTTGTAGTTCATGAGTTTTATGCAGCTTATCTTGCTACACTCAGCCAGGGGTTGACGAAGAACAAGAAGCCAATCGAGCAGCCGAAGTTATAGGTGGTGCCAGTCAGGGGTAGGCAAGTTCCTATTTTAGAGGAGACTATTCGCCGAATCCAGTTTAGTCCTAATTACAGCGTACCTCAGTCTATCACAGAATATGATAGGCACATTGACAAGATGATGAGAGCGGTGATTGGGAAGGACATCAGGGCGAGGACGGATCTTCTATATTAGATTTCTAGACAGATTTGTGAGGAGGGCTTCAAGCGGACGTGGGTTACAAACCACGTTGATCCTATAGTAAAGTCCCACCTCTCTTTCCGAGCCAAGTTTTGGTGGTCCATTATCTATTGGCATATCAGACCCACTTTCACGGATAATGTGATCACTTTGGAGCAAGCCAGCATCTTAGTTGGTTATGAGATAGATTGGGCCTGGATCATCTCGAAGCAGATCCATGAGGTAGCCGTCCGGACGAAACCTCACTGCCATTTTTGGTTTTGATTCATCATTTGTGCAGTGCAGCGAGTGTTCCTACTGACCCCCACCGGGACCCTCATATAGATGCCACATGCACCATGGATCCCAACTTGATAAAGGTTGGCGAAAATCTGGTGGCCTTACCATGAGCAGCTCCTCCTATTTTAGAGTTGTTCCTAGTAGAGCCTCCGGCTCAAACTGCACCTCCAGCTACTACCGACACTACTTCAATTGCTACAGAGCCCACGCCAGTTGTGGAGATCGAGTCCACACCATCCTCCAATACTCCGGCACTACCAACAGCTTCATTACAGTTTGATCCTCTCACTTCTATTATTGCTTTTCAGGCTTTATTACGCAAGATGACTACGGCAAAGTCCAGACATCAGGTTCTATCTACACAGGTTAGACTTTGGGTTGACCAGACTGTGCTTTGAGGAGATGATGAAGGCATTCGCCCGTTATCTGGTAGATGAGAGAGTTAGGGCAGTGGATGCCCGAGTGGATGCTTTCGAGGCGAGAATCCAGTGGAGACTTGAGGGAGCTCATCCTGTTGGAACTAGTGTGGTGACTCAGGAGTTGGCCATGTTTAAGGCTGACCTATTGCAGATGTTAGCAGTCCCAGTTGCAGTCTCGGAGGTGGCATCAGTTGGTGATGAGGCATTCAATTGGCTAGCCGACCATTATGAAATCCGTGGAAAGAGGCCCCTTGAGCATGATGCAGATCCAGAGCTGGCTCAGAAGCGGCTGAGATTGGAGGAGGAACCCATAGCTGAGGAGGTGGTACAGGAGTCACTATTGTTGGCAGCCATTGAGAGATATCGGGAGCAGCACACCCAACATGGAGAGGGTAGCTTACTGATTGCTGAGAAGGAGTTGGTGCCCGAGGACTCCACAGATCAGCTAGAGACCGGTGCTTGATGCACCATGATGTTTGACCATTTTTCACCTTAGTTCTTACTCTTATTGATGGATATTTTGTTCTCTTGTTAGACAATATTATTTTGTTGTTGATTTTTAAATGTTTTATGTTGGATAATTTCTTTATTTTGGTTTTGTATATCTGTTTTCAAATGTTTGTGTTTAAATGTATATATATCTAAGTCTATGTTTTTATCATGTTCGTCTTAGCATGTGTTTTTACTTTGAGGAAAAAGTATCCTATTTTGGCGGGGTGTGAGAAGTTATAGATTAAGGTGAAGTCTGAGTAGCCTCAAGTCCATAACTTCCCCTATTTTTGATCCCAAGGTTTTCTTGCCATGCTTCCTCTTCCTTGTGGATGCTTAATATTTCGTTGAACTGGCATATTTAGGTAGTATAGATAATTTGTAAATTGATAGTAGTGTTATCTATTGGCATATACATAATTTTTAGATGTGTTTTTAAAGTTCTGATGAAAAATTACGTACTCTCAAAATTTTAATTTAATTGTAGTTGTTGATGCATTCATATATCTTTGAGTACATGGCAATGTTTTTTCTGATATTGTGAAAGTAAGCTAAGACAGAAAGCATGACCTGTGAGTATATACTTGATTGTGGATGCAATTGCCATGCGCATTGTGAGCTTCTTTTGCTGCATTCATGCATCTTGTATGGACCCAGAACTTGCCTTAGTACTCTAAGATTGGGTTGGTGAAATGGTGGACATGAAAAGGATCTTAGATCTTTGTACTTTGAGTGAATCCACTTTTAGCATAGATGATCTACCAGATGAGTGAGAGAATCCCTTGTTCCAAGTTTTTGAGCTTATCATGTACTCTTTCTTTCTTGATACTTTGCTAACTTAACCTTGTTGATGAAATACCTTGATATTGGTCCTGGTCTATCCTTGGACATGTGAACCTTAATTGATCGAGGGTGGCTACAAGTTGTGGCCCTGGTGTGAGGAATAGATATTGTGTACTTCACCTCAGGCTAAAAGCCTAAGCTGAGGGTGGCCCTTATTGTGGTAAAGTAATAACAATAAGGTGGTTAGTTGGGAAATAAAGAAAGAAATAAAAAGAAAATGAACCGAGTGAATAAAAAGAAAGGAAAAGTACCTTGAGTTGAGAAAAAGTAGCAAAAATGAGTTTGAAATTGAGGTATAGCTGAAAAAGAGAAAGAAAGCACTCGAGGAAAGTTCAAAATAGGAGAATAAGGGTGGATCTATTAAAAAGGGTTGGATTATTAAAGCAAAAAGTGTTGGTAAACATGGTTCAACGATAGCTTTTAGTCACTGCTTGCCCAAAATACCATACCAAAGCACGTTGAACCTATGTTACAAGCCTAAAAGTCCTAAAGTGATCTTGCTCCACTTTATCACCAAGCTAGAGGATAAGTATAGAGGAAAGTCTATGGTGTTAGTCAGTATGCAGGAACTTCAATTGTGAGAGTGAGAATGCTTCCTCAGTCCCTGAATTCTAAATGCTTTTGAGAGAGTATGAGGGACTTCTTTCTAATGAGCACATTTACACCACTTGAGCAGCATATGACTATACCAATGATTGTGCATGGTTGATGCTCCTTAGATTGTCATATTTGGATTGCCGGGTATCTCATTATGTTCTTGTTCTGCTTAATAACTTTGCAATTCTATTTTGAAAATGGCAGTTTGGTACTTAAATCAAAGGAGTTGTTGTATATGCCATTAGTATAACTGCTATATATTTCTCTTTGTCTGCGTAGATCAAGTCATTGCTTGAGGACAAGCAACAATTCTAAGTTAAGGGCATTGATGTGCTGCTAAAATACAACAATTTGATGCCTAAAACAAAGGATTTTGTGAGGTCTTAATGCGACTTTTTATGGTTTGTATGTGTTTTTGTGTTGTTCTTGCAGAAAAGTTAGATTGGCATGATTTTGAAGAAACGTTCCAGATTTTGCTGAAGCTTAGGACATACGAGCACACCTATGAGTCATAGCCCAAGCTACGACATGTAAAGTATGTTGTAGCAAGAATCAGAGATCAAATATTTTGAAATCTACTAAGTGGAGGTCAACCCTACGAGGCTATTCTACAAGTCGTAAGTTGCACTATGAGTCGTATAGGCAGACTCGTAGCAAGAATCAGAGAGACAAAATATTGGATAAAAAATTGAAGGCCAAGACTACGAGAAGAACATACGAGTCATAGCCCAAACAACAACTCGTACCTATGGGTTGTACCAATTTAGTCCAAGATGCAAAGAATCTGATACGAGACCTCGACTACGACTTGTAGGTCATCCTACAATTTGTACCTGTGACACTTATAAGCTGCCAGCTGTATTTTCTGTGTAAATACTAGGGTTATTTTGTAAATACTATATATAGTTTAAGCTAGGGTTTTAGGAAGAGAGTTTGACTTGGAGACATTTTATCATCATCTTTTGAAGCTTTTCATAGTTTTTTTTAGTTAGTTTATCATTTTCTCTTGGAAAATCCATTTTGGGGATTGCAAATCTTGTTTTGTATTCATTGTTGATCAATCAAACTTTTGGGTTTGCAACTTATGGTGCCTACATTCTTTAGTTCTTGTGGTAAAACTCTCATTTATGTCTTGTATTAGCATGTTTGCTTGTTTTGCCTTAGC
>JAABOM020000251.1:0-20909 GCA_011800125.2 Solanum clarkiae
AAGTACAAACCCCCATCTCGATTATCCGAATTCTTAGCTCCCCCCCTCCCGCCCCCAGATTGGGCATGGTATAATGCAACTTTTTATGTAGGATTCATCATATGCATAATCTCATTTCACCATCATAACATCAATCATATCATACTTCATGCTTTGTACCTTCAATCCCTCAAGAAACCATATCCGGACATTTTATCAAACACTTAGAGGTTGTGGAATTATAGTGTTAAACCATGCAATATAGAGATGAAATCATGCGAGAAAATTCATTGTAAAACCATCAATCAACACCTTGAAACACCCCAAGCAATATACATTAAAAATCCTTATCAAATCTTACAATAACTTTAAGATTTATAGCTCAAAACACACCAAAATAGTCACAACTTTACATAACTTTAACATAGAGTGCAGTGAATTTCATAATAAGCAAGATCCATTTGTAAATCAACTATAGACCATGCAATTTGAGTAAAAGGAGGCTTGGGTATCATGGGTGAAAGGAACCCATGAAAGGAACCCACATACCTTAGCTTGGAGATGAACTTGGTGAAGATTGGAGATGGAGATTTGAATCTTGAAGAAGAACCTTGATGGAAAACCTTAGTTGGGATGAAGGTTTGAGACTTAAATCTTGAGAGAAATATAGTACTAAGGGTTTGAGTGTGTATTGGGAATTGTTCAATATGATATAAGGGTGAAATAAGGCTAAGTATAGGTAAAAACATATTTGGAAGCACTTAGGCCCAAGACTTAAAAGTCTTGGACCGAAGTCCAAAACTAGACCAATTTTAAAGCATGTGCGCGTCGCCCAAGGATCACGAAAATAGCACAGTTTGTGCCAACTTGAAAATCATAATTCTATATGGTCTCTCTAAAATCAGAGTTAGACTCCTTTCCCCCCTAATTTGACCCCCTAAACAAAAATATGAAGTCAGATTTTTGCAATAACGAACGAATTTTTAAATATGTGGAACTTAAAATTCCGGGAATTCTAAGGCACATCTTAGGGCACTTTTTGGGGTCATTTCAATATCTCCCCCTTGGGAATATTCGTCCCCGAATGTAAAAGAGACGTACAAGGCAAAAGTGATCATAAACAAATCAGCCCCAACAAGAATGCAACATTACATTTTAAACACCATTTTTAAAATCTTAACATAAGGGTAAAATTGTCATAAACTTGCTAACTTAAACATGAATGCATATGAATATGGGGGCTAAAACAAAAGACTTGGAATCATAGATAAGGACTTGACGCATTCTCATAAGATTGAATAGAATGAAATAGTTATGAATATTGCTTCTCCATGCCCGCACTAGCTTCCCGAGGGATACATACGAATAGACGACTCGTCCAAAGGGCCTTGACGAACACTACATCATTATCAATCAATCTCTTCACTAATCTATCCGATGCCTCCACTGGAACCTTCTCCTAAGCCAACTTATGCTCTACAATACCCACAATATCAAAGAGTACTATAGCACTAGAGTCACCAACAGATTCCATCAACCTAGAAACATGTCAAACAGGACAAGCATACTCCTATCCGTAGGCAATTTCCTAGCTTATGCAACCTTACCAACTTCCTCTATTCTCTAAAAGGTCTCAAAATCATAAACTCATTTGTCAACCTTAACCACACCTATTCCACTTGTTGCTACGAATTACCATCACCCCCTTGGGAGACAACCTCCACTCTACCCTCTTTCCACCCGAAACTTCCATCTGTAATAAGGCAAAATCAAGGCATTGCTTAAACTAAACCTCCTCAACTAAAGAAGATCTAGAACAGCCAAAAACACTATACTACCATTCTCAACTTCCCCTAACCTAACTTCAAATCTAACCAACCGATGGACCCTACTAGTCTCCTCTTTGCCATCAATACCCACATAGGCTAAGCTACCCAAAGACATCTTACTGAGAGCACCAACTACAACACTGGCCTTAAAGGGAGAATAATGCACATTCATTTTATTATCCTTAAAGAATTCTAACCACCTTCTTGCTACCACAATGCACACTTATCATACTTTTTCAACCAAAGGAAACCACCCCAAATTCAAAATATCGGAAAGGGACATTCAAGGCCTCATCTTCCACCAACAACAATTCTATAAACAAAACAACTTAGGTTCAGCACCTCCAATTCTCAAAAGATGATAATTGCAACTCCTTAGAGATCAATTGTACCTTAAGACATGAAGTGGACCTACCTCCCTTGCTACCATTTGACCGTCTCCCACTCAAGAGCAGGTTCATTAAGGATTCGAGATCTAGCTCTACGAGTCCTACCACCCATGAAGACATAACATACATGCAACCATTCTATCTCTAGTATACCTTCAAATCTACCTCATCAACTCTAACAAACCACAACGCAAGACCTAATGCAATATAACCCCAGATCAATACCTCTAAACCTTATAGCAACAATATACCCAACAAAATGATGGACACCGAAGAGCCACAGAACAACTTGGGAACAAAAGAAGCCCCTCTAGCAACCAAAAGAATAGAGAAGAAATAGTGGCACACAGGCCTAACAATACATGCACAACAAAGCCAAGGAAACTTCAACTTACCAGTAATAGCATCAGGCACTTCATCCCCTCCTTGAGCTACTTGATCAACATGACCACCCTGATCCAAAGTTCGACCACCCATAAACCCCCTTCAAATAAATGGACAATCCACTATCTTGTGACCTACTTTACTACATCTAAAACAAGCACTAGTGTTCATCCAACACGGGCCACCGTGGTTCTTCCTATACGTAGGGCACTTGGGATTAGCCATCCCACCACCACCTTCTTTCAGTTGAGCAAGAGGAAAACCACTCACTTCGTGCCCAAATCCATCACAACCTAAGCAAGCATCGGACTTCTTCAAGTATAGGCCACCATGGCCCTCCCCACACTTTCAACATTTAGGCCCTTCCACCCCCTCATCACCTCTTTTACTCCTTTCACGCTTGTGAGGACACTCATTTATCGTATGCCCCATCTCCCCACAACCATAACAAGAATTAGTACCTCTCAAGCATGGGTCATCATGTCCTCTACCACATTTTGGGCACCTAGAATAAGGTACCACACCACCACCACCTCTATATTTGAGAATTCGGAAATTACATATATTATGGGCCCTCTTGGCCTCACTACCTCCCCTCTCACCACCAGAAGTCTTGGGAACACTCATTTGTTGATCAAGTTGAGTTGCCAATTTTGCCGCCGATTTGGCCACTTTCGATAAGGCATTGCAAATCACCACATTCTTCATAGCACTGTCCTGAGTAACTTGAGATACATCCTGAAATGTAGGGGTTAGGGGTTAGCAATAAGCCCTAGGGGATCTAACTCTAACGTACGACATAGATCATGAAGAAGTGAAACATTTCCTAAAATGTCTCATAGTCTCCTATTCATAGTCGTGGTTCACAACAATACCATGAATAAGAATCTAATCGACGTGGTGTGTTTGATTCCAAGGATCTATTAACCTAGTGCTCTAATACCTTCTTTGTCATGATCCAAGCCTAGGTCCTAGTCGTGAAAGGCGCATGGGGAACCTGAAAGAACCCCAAACAAGTTTTATAGCGTATCATTACACATCCTTTGTCACGGAAGCAATTAAAAAATGATAATAAAAGATAAGCATAACAAGGGGAACTAGGACTAGCGGAAAGAGTTAAACACTTGAATAATATAAATGAGTGAAAGCTCAATCATAATACGTAAATTATCCAATGACACCTATAGACATAGAACTTAGCGGGGGCCAAGACAAACAACCCGCTCACCCTCATAGTCAAAATAGAAAATAAAAAAGAATGTCTCAATACATAATAAGAGGAACATAGACTAAGGTCCCCGAAGTGGAGGACTCATCGATAGCTTGAGTAGTCGCGAACTACCATGTGCAGGAGGAGGATGATCAACTTGGGCTTCGGTCCCTACATGGTGATATCATGTAGGCAAGAGTATGCGTTAGTACGTTTGAATGTACTAAGTATGTAGGATGCAACGCAACAAGAGATAGGCACCTTGATAAAAAGGTATAATAATAGGCAACAGGCATAATATAACAATATGACATGTACGATCAATGCATAAGTAAAACATGCATAAGTAACTCATGTTCATATAGGATATTAGATGTGTAGAAAAAACCATGTTAGATTGCCAAAGTACAAACCCCTTAGTAGGTTAGTGATGATGCTTCCCCATCATTTAGGTGATGAAGTACTAACCCTTCACTCGGTTGGTGAAGATGCCGCCCTATCACCTAGGTGGGGAAGTACAAATCCTGCACTCGGTTGATAATGATGCCACCGGATCACCTAGGTGGAGAAGTACAAACCCTTCATGCGGTTTATGAGTACAAACCCCCCATCTCGATTAGTGATGATGTCGCCCCATCACTAGGTGGAGAAGTACAAAGCCTTCACTCAGTTAATGAGTACAAACCCCTATCTCAGTTATCCGGGTTCTTAGACCTCCCCCCCCCGGATTGGGCATGGTCTAATGCAACACTTTACGTAGAATTTGTCATATACATAAATTCATTTTATCATCATAACATCAATCATATCATATCTCATGCTTTGGACCTTCAACTCCTTAAGAAACCTCATCCGGACATTTTATCAAACACTTAGAGAGTGTGAAATGGTAGAATAAAACCATGCAATTTAGAGATGAAATTATACAAGAAATTTCATTGTAAAATCATCAATCAATACCTTGCAATACCATCAAGCAATATACATCAAAACCCTTCATCAAACTTTATAATAGCTCCAAGATTTATAGCTCAAAACATTTTGGATCGTGGTTAGATTGGTTAGATTGTACAGGGTTAGATTGGTTAGATTGTACAGGGTGTCCTTGTCTATCATTTTGGATCGTGGTTCTCAATTCTCTTCACACTTTTGGATGTCCTTCCAAAGAGATCTTGGGACAAGGTAAAGATTAGCACGACCTTTCAGCCTCAAACGGATAGCCAAGTCGAGAGAACTATCCAAAGCATTATGGATATGCTTAGATCTTGTGTTTTTGAGTTTAAGGGTAGTTGGGATGAACATTTTTCACTCATTGAATTTTTTACAATAATAGCTTCCACTTTAGTATTGGTATGGCTCCTTTTGAGGCTCTTTATGATGGGCATTGTATGTCCCTAGTTGGATGTTTTGAGGTGGGGGAGATATCTTTGTTAGGTCTGGACATGGTTATGGAAACATTGGGGAAGGTGAGGTTGATTAGGGAGAGATTGAAAACAGCCCAAAGCAGACAAAAATCCTATGCCGATATAAAGAGGAGAGATCTTGAGATTTAGGTTAGTGATTAGGTTACTTGAAAGTCTCATCTATGAAGGGTGTGGTTCAATTTGGAAAGAATGGAAAATTAAGCCTAAGATTTTTTGGTCCTTACAGAGTATTGAGGAGGATTGGTAAGGTTGCATATTAGTTGGATTTGCCTATGGAGGTGGACATGATTCATCCAGCCTTCCATGTGTCCTTGTTGAGAAAGTGTGTGGGTGACCCTAATGCTATAGTGCCTTTAGATATTTTGGGTGTTGTTGAAGATAATTCGTCTTATGAGGAGATCTCGATGTAGATTTGGATAGACAAGTGAAGAGGTGGAGAAACAAAGATGTAACTTCAGTTAAGGTCCTTTGGAGGAACCAATAAATCGAAAGTGCCACATGGGTAGCCGAGGCGGACATGAGAAAGCGATATCCATATCTCTTCCACTCTACTCAAGACAAAGATACTAATTTAAGTCCCCTATTGATTTCAAATCTTAAGTTTCAGCCCTTTTGTAATTCTGCATACATTCATGTTTATGTTGACAATTTTATGGTGATTTTGACATCCATGTTGAGATTTTTGAAAATGATGTTTAAATGTATTTGTTGCATTCGTGATGGGATAAATTCTTCATGATTACTTCTTTATGTATGTGTCTTTGACATTTGGGGATGAATGTTTCCAAGGGGGAGATATTGAAATTCCCCAAAATGCCTAAAAATGTGCCTCAAATATTCCTTTAATTGTTATTTTCATATATCTCAAAATCCGTGTGTGATATCAAAACTCCAACTTCATACTCAAGATCAGGGGACAAAATTAGGTGGGAAATGGGTATAACCCTGATTTAAGAGGACTTGTTGGGAAAAATAATTTCGTAGATTTACGATTTCTAGAGACGATCTGCTCCCTGGGCGCGACATGCCAGAGGCGTGGAGATGTACATTTTTTTCCTTAGTTTCTAATTTTGGCCTAAGGCGTTGGGGTCTTCGCTCCATGCCCACCTATGCATAAAACACCTATACTTAGCCATTTTTCAACTCTATATCACTCAAGACACTCTCAAAACCCCCTCTAACACTTAACCAAATATTTCATCCAAATTCAAGGGTCTCAAGCATAATTCTGGATCTCAAGAATTCCCTTCAATCTTCAAGTCTCTTTCAAGTCTACAACCTATATCTATGTTATGTGGGTTTCAACCTTTGGGTCATTTCACCTATGGTGGCCAATCATCCTTTTTATGAAAATTGCATATCTTCGAGTTGTTTTATATATGGGTAACTTCTATTATTGATTATAAGCATGAAATATGTTGGGGTTTTATGAAATTTTGATTAAATATGCATGTCTATCTATCTCAAGCTTATAGTATGAGTTGGTCTTGTCTATTGAGACTTTGTATATTTTGAGCTATGAAACTATGATCTATTATGATATTAGCTGATGGATTTCAAGGTATCTCACATAAGGGTTTTGCAATATATTGGTGGGTTGATTTGCATTGAGTTTTCTCAAATGACTTCACTCTTGAATTGCATGATTTTGAACAAGCATTACATACCGACCAAGTGTTTGATAAAATGTTAAGTCAAGAATTCTCAAGTTAATTACGTGTTTTATGAGTCAAGTAACTTCATGATGAATATGGGATTTCAAGTATATTATGAATTTATGAAATTATCTATGATTATGCAAGTATGAAGTTAAGCCCTATTTTCAAGATTTTACCTCTTGTGAGCCTTTGATGTTAATGCAAGGGTAATGTTTGATGATGATGTATTCTCATGTTTCAAGTTAGGCTCACCACTAGAGGACAGGTATGTTTAAGAACTACTCATGTCATGATTCCTTATTTATTCCAAGTTATTAAAATATGATTATTATAAATATTCTGTGGGATTAGACTTAGCACCGATGGATGGAGGGTTTGGTCTCTTTCCTTGAACTATGTGCCAATATAGGATTATATTACCCTTGCTATACTAGTGGATCCATTGAGTGCACTTTTTTTTGAAATTCTTCCATGAACGGGACGGGCTCTTGTAAGGTGAAGTTTCTTATGAAATCCTTTTCAAAATGGGAACGGTTCCCGTAAGGAAGGTTACTTATCCGAAATGGGATGGGCTCCCGTTAGGTGAAGTATGGTTTGCCTTGGCAAATAGACCACCTCTTTACCGATGAGGGGTAATTATCGGGATTCCAAGTTATAGATTACTTGGTGTTATTCTTTGTTGGTTGAGGTCTCTTCCCATACATGTATTATGTTCTATTCATGTTGAATGACTTACAAGCAAGTTTTACTTCAGGCACTGATCATCCATGCCATACTGAGATTATGCTTATGTATTGCCTATTACTGTGCATTTTGACTATATTTCCTTTTGTCTTGTTGCATTGCATCCAACATACTTAGTACATTCAAACATACTAACACATACTCTATCCCTGAGTGATGTAACCATGTAGGAATTGGAGCACCTCTTGATCATCCTCCATGTGGATAGTAAGATTATTCGAAGAAAAGCTTGGTGAGTCCTCAAGTTCGAGGACACTATCTAATATCTCTTACTATTTCTAAGATTTCTTGATGTTGAACATATAACATTATAAGGGTGAGCTTGGAGAGTGTCTTGGCCCCCGCTCTAATCTATGTTTAGAGGTATTGTTGGAACAATTGATGTACTTATGCTTTGAACTTTGGCTCTTTTATGCTTTATAAATCTCAAGACTTCCCTTAGTCCCTTTTTGCCCTTATTTATGTCTCTTGTTGTTATTTTGATTCTATAACTAAGAATGTGTGACTGATATGTTAAGAGGCTTGCTTGGGGTTCCTTCGGGTTCCTCATTCACCGTGTCACGTCTAGGACCTAGTCTTAAGTGGTGACACCAGGATCACAAAGTCTACGGAGAATATGAATCTTTCCACTTTTAAGAACACATCATATAGTATCCCCACGTGCTTCTTCATCGTGTGATTCACCATCAATAACCCCATGCTAGTAGGAGTAGGGGCTGCCAATCCAAGCTTCTTGTAGACGGCAAAGGGCATCAGATCAATGTTGCACCGAGATAACAGAATGCCCCTGTGAACTCCATATCTCCAATAGTGCAAGGTGTGGTGAAAGAACTCTAATCTTTTGTCTTCTAAACCAAGGACCTTATAGTAATAGAAATGCAATGGTGAAACTCTCAGGAGATCTCCTGACTCATAGTGCATTTTTTTGTGACTTAGCATACCCTAGCATCTTCTCCAATGCCTCAATGAGAGAGATGTTGATGGATAGCTACTTCAAAATGGAGAGAAAGTGCTTGAATTTGCCTTCCTCCTCCCTCTTTTTGATTCTTTGAGGGAAGGGAGAAGGAGGCCTAGGAGTAGTCTTCAATCTTTGTGGCGCATCAGCTGCACCACTCACTCTATCCTTTCCATTATCATCTCCTTCATCTACATCCTTTGCCACAACCATCTCATCTCAAACATCTTCTGCATCAACCGGCATGGGAGGATCAATGGTGCTCTTGTCACCCCGAGTAGTAACTGCCATACACTGACCTTCATTTTTAGGATTTTGTATTATGTAGCTAGGTGGTGTACCCATCTGATGCTAAATAATTTGAGTCGACACTTGAAAAAACTATTGCTCCATCTGTTTGATAGCCACAGAGTGAGGCTCTATTTTTTATTAACATTTGAAATCTCTGATTTCATGCCCCTTAGAGTCTTATCCTTTGTCTCAGCCTTCTTCAAAGGCGATAAAACATCTTTCTGGAACTGCTTGAACCTGCGTCCTGGTTGTACGAGGAACATAAAGATCATTTTCGAAGCCTTCTCTGCGGCTCTAATCTGCATTTGGACCTTTGTTCCTATCATAGTAACCTCCGCAGCTGTCTTATTCTCCATCTCTACCAAAGTTCCAACTTTTGTATCCTTAACCTTGGTCCTAATAGTCCTGATTGGACCCTTGCGCATTGATCTAGAAGCCCCCCATCTGATCAACAACAACAACACATGCATCCTTATTATAATATGGCTCCTCGCACATGGGTGCACATGGAGGTTGATGAACCACTACATTCACTCTCTCTTGGCTCTATTTCATCATCACCTCCATACTTGTGTGAATCTGAGCAAGCTGCTACATGATTTCTTTATTAATTTTGGCTTGCTCTGGACCCACAATGACAGCACACAAACTCTTAATGGATGTTTTATCTCGCTTCCCATATGCATGATTATCTTGACCACTCTTTTTGTTCGCTCTACATTCTTTGCAAATGGCTGATCTAGAAACATGCCTCCCATAATAGTGTAGCACAGGCCTAACTATTCTCATCAAAGGCATGGTAGAAGATCTCTACCAAGGCCTCATCAACTATTTTGTGGTCTGGGACACTCCTCAAACATTTTGTGAACTTCTCCCAAGTAGCGCTTATCGAATCACCTAGAAGTTGCTCAAAGTTGTTGATCTGGTCCTTCAACTTGAGCTTCTTCGATCTACAGAAGTACCTCTCCAAAAAGGCCTTCTACAAGTCTCCCCAACTAGTGATTGAAATCTGTAGGAGCTTAGATAGCTGTAATGTAGCATTGCCCCTAATGGAAAATAGGAAGACATAAAGTCCCATAGCATCCATAAGCATATTTTGTTTTCCCATCACACTCTTACATAGGAATGTCGCATTGTGTAAGTGGCTATGAGGATCAAATGAAGGTAAGCCTGCAAATAGCCGATGGTTCTGCAGCATCTAAAGTAACCCACTTGAGATTGTGAACTATGTGTCTGTCGATACTGGTGGCAACACAATAGCTCCAGTCACCTCTATAGCCATGGGATTCAACCTGTACTGATTCCACTAGTAAGCATTAGCATTAAAATCCTGAGGTGGTGGAGCATTTTCCTTCAAAGGAGGTGGGTTCTTATTCTCAGCATCCTCGTTATTATTCCTGTTCAAAGCTGCATTTACCATATTATTGGGGTTGTCTTGGCCATTCTTCTTAACGACTTGTGGATCTCTAGATCAAATGCAGTAAAGGGGTTGCCTTGACTCTGAGTGCTGGGCATAGACTACACCTACACCCTAAAAAGAACAAAAAAAAGACAAAAGTAAAATACGGGAACTAAGAATTAACACTCGAATTACTAATGAATTCACTAAGTCTGGTCGTATTCCTCGACAACGGCACCGAAATCTTGATGTTTCCCAGGTTACACCTACTTTTTAGAGGCTAAAGCAATCATTGTCAAGATATATAACCTAACCAAGGTTAGGTCGAACCCACAAGGAATAAGTAGACTCAAGAGAATTCACCACTATACAATCTGAATAATTAACCAACTTCATTCCCTAAAAGGGGGTTTTGCAGTGATCAATGACAAAATATAAAATTAACTAACTATCACAAGAGAGAAGTCAATAATTGAGAGAAACTAGGGTATTGTGTTCCCCATGATTCCCCAACTCAGTATCACCAGATAACCTAATTCTTTTTCTAGTATATAGCATGCAGGATGGTCATTTATATTTACTAAGACCTTTGTTCAAAGGTAAGAGGTGAATTTCACTATGTGACTTAGCCAATCTCCATAGTGTACATTACTAACTATTACTTATTAGTCCTAGTACAACCTCCCCTTGGACCAGTTTGGTTGATTAGACAAGAACACATAAATCAAATCCTCTTAATTAATCTCTTTTCCTATTCATTACTACCTTGGTCCAGTAAGTAACACTAGGCGAGTTCTAATATTGGATACCACTAGAAAACATGCAAATGAAGAGAGTTAATTAATACATTCATATACATCTTCCAAGAATTATGAATTATCTGGTTCCCACAACCCTAGTTGTGGATTTAGCTACTCATGTTATGTGTAGATGTAAGAATTATGAATTGAGAAGACATAATGGAACACATACACAATAGAATTAAGAACAAGAAATCCAACTTCAATGAAAATGACAAGCTTAAAATTGATCAAACCACAAGTGTTCTCAAAGACTCTCTAAAATACAACAACAACATACCCAGTGGAATCCCATAAGTGGGGTCTGGGGAAAGACACTCCAAAATGATCTTACAATTTTCTGTCTCAACTATTGAGTTCTCTGAGTACTAGGAGAAAACTTATGAAAAATAACCTAAAACTCCTATTTATAATAATTAAAATTCAAGTGCTAAAAAAATAGGAGAATTGGTTGACACGCCATACGAAATGTACTTTACTACCAATATTGACTTCTATGGCCTGTAATTGGGGTCTTATACTAAGATGATGGAATTTTGGTTTCACTTTGAAGACCCAGTTTGGGGATTGGAATCACTTGTGACTCAACTTCATTATTCAAGCTTGTGAATCCAAAATCAAGGTGGTTTATTGTTCTTCATTTTCCTTGGATAATTTCTCAACTATATTTTATTCATTGTTTGTGTTTTGGCCCAAGCTATGAGTAGCTAAACCCCTACAACTTGGGGTTGTGGGAACCATGAGTAGCTAGCTTGTGATAACCTAGATTATTTACATTTCTTTAGTTGGGTATTTGCATATATTATCCATTTTACTTTAGATTGGTTGTTGTTTTATGGTGGCCAACATCAAACCAGGTCTAGTGTCATGATCCCGACCAAGGTAGTGATGAATAGGAAAAGAAAATGGGTGACAGGATTTGATTGATGTATTCTCGTCTAATCAACCAAACCTAACCAAGGAGAGTTTGACAGGGACAATAGGTAAAAGTTAGTTTGACACACCATGGTTTCCGACTAAGAGCCATGGTAAAATTCGACTTTCACCTTTACCAAAAGGATGGAAGAACCTAAGTTACTTTCTGCATGCAATGTCCTAATTGAAGTTATGTTATCTGAGGTATTTGAGTTAGTGAATCATGGGAAACACATTTCCCAAGTTGCTCCTCAAATTAATTGTCTCTTCGTGATTGTTAGCGTAGTTTTCATAGTTATTTTACATCAAATTGCAAAACGCCCCCTTCATTTAGAGAATATAGTTGATTGATGCTTGAAATGATTATTGGTGAATCAATGTGGTCAATCCCGTATTCCCTGTGGATTCGACCCTATCCTTTGGTTAGATTTATACTTAATAGCAACCACTTTACTATTGGAGCGCAAACATTAACAAGTGACAAGTTGAGACCTATTTCAAGATTCTACCCTCTTGTGAACCATTCATGTCAAGTTAAGGGTCAAGCATGATTTATATTTTTCCCTCATATTCAACTTAAGATCACTAGTAGAGGTCAAGCATGTTAATGAGATATCATGTCTCTTGCAAGTAATTGATGTTATGACTAAAGTTATAATTGTTTCAGGTATTCCATGGGATTAGGCTTAGCACCGATTAAGGCTTAAGATTGGGGCTCGACACAAAGGGTCCTTATATAATGTCTTTAGTCTCTAAACTATGTACGACCATAGGATTATAATATTTCCCTAAATGGATTTACTAGTGGATCCATCTAAATGCGATTTCCCTAAACTATGTACCACCATAGGAGCTCCTAATGTTCATCCTCCTCCACGTGGTTAGTTCGGTTCTTGAAAAAAGCTTTTGGTGAGTCCTTTACTCTAAGGATAATATCTATTTTATTCATGTTGTGTTGAGACTTCTTCTTTATGTTGGATACTTATTATTATCATGAGGATGAGCCCGGGAAGTGTCTTTGCCCCCCCTTCCATTCTTAAGTAGAGGTGTTGTTGGACACTGAGTTTGTACATTCTTATGAACTCGACTCTCCTTATGTTTCTATGATTATGAAAGTCTTCCCTTAGTACCGCTTCCCTTTTGAATATTTGTCTCTTCTTATTGTTTTATTTTGCTTCTGTAACCAAGGATGTGTACATGATATGCTAAGTGGCTTGTTTGAGTTGTCTTCGGACATCCCATTCACCGTGTCACGTCTAGGCCCTAGGATTGGGTTGTGACAATCCATAACCCGGACAAGATAGTAAATTTAACCCTTATAAATTAATTCTTCATCCTTAAGACAAGAGATGCACCTACCCTTAATCACTGAATCATGAGCTACCCATTCAAGGATGGGTTTATTAGGAAATTGGAACTTAACCTTGCGGGTTCTACAATCTATGAAAGCATGATATACATGTAACCAATCTATCCCAAGAATGATATCAAAATCTACCATGTCAAGTTCAACAAAATCACAAGGTATCATTTCATGCAATATGGACATGGGACAACCCCTATAAACTCTTTTAGCAACAATGGACTCACCAACAGGGGTAGACACTTCAAAGGGTTCACATAACAACTCTGGATAAACATGAAGTCTATTAGTGACAAAAGGAGTAATGAAAGAGAGAGTTTCACCCGGGTTCAATAATGTATATACCTTAGGATTGTAGATCATTAACATAGTGGTAACAACATTGGACGCCTTATCCACCCCTTGCCTCCCTTGAAGAGTATAGAAGCAATTATGACGTAGAGCACCTCCTTATTGGGCACCTTGTTCCCTTTGGTCACTATGAGCACCTTGTCCTAGCGGACGACTATCCTACCGTTGTTTGGACACTCCACATTCTTATGGCCTATTTTACCACATCCGAAGCAAGCACCCATGTCTTTGTAGCATCTACAACCATGATTCTTACCACACCTTCCACACCTAGGACGATTTGGCCACTATTACCACCTTGAGCTATATATTTGGGTACCCTATCATTAGCAAGTCTTTGACCTTGGGCATTGAAGGACCCTTGGCCTTGAAATTTGTGTCCTTGTTGAAAGCGCCCCCCCTTGGAGCCTTGGAAGCTACCATCATACCAAGCCCTCTTGGACTCACCACTCCTCCTCTTCCGAAGCTTTTCCCCTTCAAGTTGCTTGTCATAAGTCATGAGCCGAGACAAGTCCATATCTCCTATGAGTATGGCGGTGCGGCATCCTTCATTTATCAAGTCGGACACTCTCGATATAAACTTATGCATCCTTGACCTAGTACTAGCAACCAAATAAGGAGTATATTTGTAGAGATTTTTGAATTTTAGGGAATATTCCCTAACACTCATCGAACTTTGTTTGAGGTTCATAAACTTCATCATCTTTGCCTCCCTTATTTCCATAGGAAAGAAATGGTTGAGAAAGGCAACCTTGAATTCTTCCCAAGTGATAGGCTCTCCATCCTTTCTCACCTTTCCATTGAACAAACCATAATTGAGCGAGGCCTTTTAGTTGATAGATTGATAGTTCTGCCTTTCATCTAAGCTAACCCCACATTATCTCAATAACTTTGTACACATCGTTGATAAACTCTTGAGGGTCCTTTTAACCTTTGGAGCCATATAACTGGAGGATTCATAGTTGTGAAATCTCTCATCCTTGTGGTTATGGTAGGAAAATGTGGAGCTTGAACTCCTTGGTTGGCCACGACCCTTGCCAATAATGTGACCAAATTTTGATACTTGGCATAGTTGACCCCTTCCTCCACAAGGGGGACCTATTGAGTTGGAGGGGCTGGTTCATCCTAAAGAGTAGGAGCTCTTTAAGCTGCTCGTCTTTGAGGCATGATCTAAAAGAGAAAAAGATCATCCATTAGAGATAGCATGCCTTAATTCAAATCTAAAGCATGACATAGAGCATGAAAAAGTGATTCATTCCTAAATGCCTCATAGCATCTCATTCATAGTTGTGGCATGCTTCACAACCTTGAACAAGACTCTACTTGATGCTGTGTGTTGGATTTTTGAGGACCATTTACAAACTTAGTGCTCTAATACCAAGCTTTGTCATGCCCCAAGCGAAGGTCCTAGATGTGACATGGCAAATGGGAACCCAAAGGGATCCCAAACAAGCCTCTTAAGCATAAATATCACATCCTTGATTTTGCGAAAGCATAGATAAGCAATAAATACACAGCACATAATTTGTAAGGGAAACGGGTCTTTGGACTAATGCTATGGGGATGTTGTAGAGAAGAGGACAAACATGAATCACATAGCAAATAAATCTAAAGGGTGAGTAAGTGTAACACACACTATAGGGACAATTAGGGACCAAGGACTTTCATCTCATCCATACAACAAGCATCTAACACAAAGGGGGAAATAAGGGACTGAGGGAAATCTTTCATAATACAAAAGCATAAGAGTCAAGCTCATAATCATCTATAACCAAACATTCAAATATCCAACACCACCACCAAACCAAATAGGACGGGGCCAAGACATCTCCTAGCTCACCCTCAAAAGATAAAATGTCCATAAATAGATAAGTATTTAGTAAGAATAAAAGGAAATGGCTCTTTTCCCCAAATGTGGAGGACTCACAAAGAGAGGTCTTCAACTGAATCGTCTAGCGACGTCGAGGAGGAGGATGGATAGATGCTCTGATCCCTAATGGTAAGATCATGTAGGCAAAAAGTATGCATTAGAACTTGGAATGTACTAAGTATATGGGGTGAAAATGTGATAAAGAGCATAAGCAATAATTAAATAATATGCATAATCATACTCAATGGATGTAACCTCAATATGTCATGCATGCTCATTTCAATGGTCAAATATGCATGAAGTATCATTAAGTCATATAACATAATGTAAAGATATGGGAACAGACCAGAACTAACATGTAAGACCAAGTGAGCTACTACTTCAAATTCCAATGTTCACTCCACACCGGACTACGAGTAGTCTACTTTGTCAGGATAAACCAAACACTCACCTTACGAGAACTCCACCATTTGGAAAGCGCTTCATAATCACATTATGGTAACTCCACCCATTTTGGTATACATATAATATCAACCTTATGTGAACTCTACTCTTTTTCGTATTTAATCTACATGAGTTGTATGGGAACACAACCCTTTTTGGTCAATCATGCAACCTAAGCTATATGGATCCATTAGCTAATTCACAAACCTATGGTGGAAACATAGTTATGGGATAATGATTATATACCAAGGTCCTCTCAATGATAGACCACAATCCTACGGAATACTCAAATCATACTCATAGTCAAGATATGCAAAATAATATAGTATTTTCATAGAGTAGCTCCCAAAGCTTCTTAACATCAATATAGGGCTTCATAACTTTCATAGTACTTTCATTGTTTCAGAACATACATAATAACCCTTTAATACATATTATTCATGATTTTGCATGAATTTTCATAAGGACTTCACATTCATAGAAGCTTGGTATACATCTTTATTTAAATCATGGTGAATTCATGTATATATTATTTAAACCTTGCAAATCAAGAGTATATTTCATGAAAGGAGTAAAACGATTTACTTGAACATTATTCAAAATAACCCACTAAAAGCATAGTAAAGCTTAACTAGGGAATCATCAACTTCTCATAAAAATCCATAAATTTCACATGGATTTTCAATGCTTAGTCATATACAAAGGTATATTATCATAAAATAATTCACATTATCATCAGTTGAAAGGGATCATAAAATCACCATGTAATTTCATAACTTGGTAAAATCATAAAGAAGAAGAGGAATGGTTGAGGTTGTGGAGGAAAGGTCTCCACAATCAAAACCCACATACCTAGGTAACTTTAGTGGAGGAAGTCTGATTTGGATATGGAAAACCCGAAGCCTTAGGTTGCACCTCACACTTGAATACCTTGAGAGAGTTTCATGACTTAGAGTATTTTTGAGTGAGGAGGAATGATGTGAATTAGAGTTGAACATGGCTGCTAAGGGGTCTATTGGGGGCTTGAATGATGTAGGATAGTAGTAGGACAATAGTAAATATCAAATTTTCCCCTTTTGAAATTTTATTGAACAAGACCATGAGACCCCATTTACGAGTCGTAGGTAAGGGTCTCGTCTGATGTAATTTTAGACTCTCTAAGACTTTTCTCTAAATCATATTTGACGACCTGATTTACGGCTAATAAGTCATTTCATGGGCCATTTAATAAGTCGTACATTGAAACCTAGAAAATCTCAAATTTCATCGAGCTGGCTATCATTCTGGAAGTAGGTAATATGACTCGTGGAATAATATACGACTCATAGAAAGCTTCATAGGAATCACTGATTCTCTAAAAATATCTAGAACTTTTTTCCTAGACTCTTTTACCCCTTCTAACCTGTGGGGCCTTACAGTCATCTTCAATATCTATCAAGCAATGAAAATGCTCGATAATCTGAAAGATGGAAGTATAGCCGCTTGCTGAATTCTGAGTAACCAAGCTATCCATGTTGTGCTGCGACAACAAATCGGGCGCTGCTTGGGAGGAAACCCAAGATGGAGACAAGCGCTTAGGTGCCTAGGTATGTTCTTTTGACCCCTATGCTTTGATTTAGATATATTTTGTTGCATTAAGGACAATGCAAACTCTTTTCAATAAGGTATGGGTAGTTATAGGTCTTGGTGCAGTTTGAGTAACCATGGTCTATAACTATCTCAAATTTTGAGTCTGAGGGGTTTTCTTGCATGTGTTCTTTCCGTAAGGACATTTATTTTCTATTGAACCAGCATGTTTAGGATGTGTAAGTAGTATTAGTAGCATATTATACTAAATTCTATGGCATATGTTAGTTTTGTGGAAAAATGATGCCCATCAGGATTTTTATTTTAGGTAGTTTTGATAACAACCATGTGAAATCAATTATTGACAGTGCTGGTTCTGATAAATGAGGTTTGATTTTGATGAAAATCATGATTTGAGAGTCTGTGTTGACAGGGTAATCAATATCAAGTGTATATGAGCTTCTTTGCATAATTCTTATACTGTGTTTCAATTCAGAATTTGCCCTGTTACTCTAACGTAGGTTAGTTGGTTAGAAAAGGATCTTATGTTATTGTTCATATTAGCCTACTTAGACTAAATAACCAACCAAGCGATTGATGTATCCCTTGATCGAAATAATTAAGATTTATATGTACCCTTTTATTTGTAGACACACAAGTAACCAAGCCTTTTTGAATGTGAAATCTCGAATTTGGCCCTGGTCCTTCTTTGAATATTGTGCACCTTGACTCAAGAAAAAAGCCTAAGTTGATGGTAGTTATCAAAAGTGGTCCTCGTTCATAGGGTTGATATTGTGTACCTTAACTCAGGCCAAAAGTCTAAGTTGAGGGTGGCTAGTGCAAGGGAAATCACAGTTAGTAAGGGGAATCTAGTGATACATAAAAAGGAGGTAGATGTTCTATGGGTGCAAGAAAAATGAATAGATGCCTAAATATGGAGCGAAAAAAGAATGTGAAAAATAAAAGGTAATGATTTTAAAAGTGTGAGTAAGGCATCCAGAAAGGTTCGAAATAAAAGGGAAGAATGATTGAAAATAATAGTGTTGGTAGGGCAAAATTATAAAATAACGCAGTGTTGAGGAGGGCCATTAGTCACTGTGTTCCTAAAACATCACCCGATTTCCCCTATACCTACGTTACTAGCCAAGAAAGTCCTATAGTGATTCTTATCGAAGTAGTCAAAGGTCATAGTTGTGAGTATAGGGGAAAGCTTATGGTATTGAGCATAGTGTTTGAATATTAGTTATGAGTGTGAGTGAGTTTTTCAGTCCCGAATATCAAATCTAAAAATATTAACAAGAAGTAAGATAGGGGACTTCTTTTTGTGAGGGCACTTGAGTTGCACTATTAATTCTAGGCTATTTCAGTAATTGTTACTTATCTATGGTTACCTTGCTTGTCTTAGATGCACTGTCACATATATATTGATCTGGATTGGTTTGTTTGGTGACTATCTAATATGCATTGATGAGTTAGTTATCTGTGAATGATTTAGAGATGATGTATGTCATTAGATTGAGGTCTATGTATTGCTATATAACTTATGAAGCTTGTGTCTGTCGCTTGAGGACAAGAAACAATTTTAAGTTGAGGGTGTTGATGTGCTACCAAAATACAACACTTTTGATACTTAAAACTTGGAATTTTGTGTGTTTTCAAAGTGACGTTAGTGGGTTTGATGTGTTTTCATGTTTATTTTGCAGGATTATAGGATTTGGCATAAATTTGGATAGAAGTCTACGGAATTGGAGTTTTTGAGGACTTACGGGCTACTCGACGGACCTTGGTTACATCCACGAGCCATAGAGAGATTTCATGAGTAAGATCCAGTGAAGGGCCAAGTTTCAGATGTTGTAACCATAAACTGTCAGATGAGCTGTAGAAGTTCTCATGAGTCGTTCAATTTCGTGCTTGGAGGATCAAAGTTTTAGGAGTTTCAGAAAACCTGTCAGATGAAATCCTATACAGGTCATAAGTCCAAAGACAGCTAGTAAGAAGGTCTTGTGGAATTGAAGTCAGTTTTTGGAATATGCAAAGTATGAATCCCAGGTATGGGTAGTGGTTCCTTATACGACTCGTAACCTGGTTCATAGAAGCTGCCGAATCCAGTTTTCTAATTTTATTTTGGATTAGTATTTTACTTATCATAAATAGGTTTTTAGGTCTTTTTATCAAAGGAACATACGAGAGAACAGAAAAATCTTTTTAGACTTCATCTTCTGCAATTATTATATTGAAAAACATTACATTGTAATTTCTTGTGAAGAACTTTTGATTTCTTGTTCTTAATTTCATCATTGTAAGTGTTCAATCATGTTATTCCATAACATGATTCTTTCATCTACAATGATTGTGCATAGCTAAATCCACAACAAGCATTGTTGAAACTATGAAAAACTAACAAGTTAAAGTTGGATTATCCATAATTCTTGGATAGTGTGCATGCATGTATTAATTAATGTTCTTCATTACGAATGTTTTTTAACGGTGTCCAACATTAGAACCCGCTTAATTCTTACTGACTATATCAAGGTAGTAATGAATAGGAAAAGAGATTAATTAGTAGAATTCGATGTGATCCCTCTCATCTAATCAATGAAACTAGATCAAGGGGACATTGTACAGGAATAAAAGGTAAGGGTTAATAATGTCACACCGCATGGAAGGATCAAATCACGTAATGAAATTTACCCCTTGCCTAGATCAAAGTGTTTGGTAAACTTAAATTACCAGTTTTGTATGCTACAAACTAGAAAAGATTATGATTACCTGGTGCTACTAAGTTAAGAGTTCATGGGGAACATGATACCCTAGTTACTTCTCTCACTGATGTCACAACACTTGCTTCTAGTTTAAGTTTATTTACTGCAATTACAAACCCACCCCCTTTTTGGTAGACAAGTAGGTTAATTCATTTGACTTGATTGTAATTACTACAGGTTTAGACCATATTCCCTCTAGGATCGATCCTAACCTCAATTAGGTTATATATTTTGACAACGACCTCTATACCTTCAAAAAGGAGGTGTAGTTTGGGCGACATCATCCACAATGTCTCGAAGTTTGAGCCTCACTGCTAAGATCTGGATAGATGGAGAAAAGATCTACTAAAATGAATCAACTACCCTGTATAAGTCCTTATGCTCAATTTGCAGGAAGGAAAAAAATAGGGGTGAGCACACCAGAATGTACCTAGTAGGTTTGACCAACTAGGTACGCAAAATCGAATAAGTATTTAATATCTTAGAGTCTCTACCACCTACATCACAAGGTTAGTACACAATACATACATACATATTATATATATATATATACATACATATTATACATATTATATA
>JAABOM020000272.1:0-20909 GCA_011800125.2 Solanum clarkiae
TATGATTTTTCGATTATTTCAAAAATATTCTTCTTCCATTCACCTTGCATCATCCTCGTCATATCTAAGGAGTCTGGCTTTATTATAATGTGATTCAATCCTTTTTTCTGTTATAACTTTCAGTGATGTTTGTATTGCTTTAGTTTCTACTTTTATGTTTGTTGTAATATTTGTTCCTTTTGATTGTGTATATATTAAATCTCCCTAACTGTCCCTTATGTAGAATCTATATGCACTTTTCTCCGGATTTTCCCTTGCTTGCCCCATCTGTGTTGCACTTAAATTGTTGTTCCTCTAACATTTTTCAATTTACTATCTGATGATGTATTTTAGGCTTGTAATTGCTTACTACTCTAACTATCTCTTGTCATGTTCTCCCCCTGACATTTATCATGAGCCCCTTTGCCATAATCAGACTCTCGATGTTAATTGTGACTTGCTCCACTAATCCTTCAAAACTTACTTTTCCTCCATATTTTTAAAAGAATCTTTCTTTTCCATAAGCTCCACATAATCAAAGCTGAAAATGTCATTATTATTGTTTTTAGCTTGCCTTGATTGTCTGCATGCCACCAACATTTAATTGTTTGAAGTAGATTCCTTGGTTGTATGTCCACACCTGCACATGTAGCAGAGTACCTCCATAGCTTTAAAGTTGTGGAAGAAGTTAAAAATAAATGTGTCATTATATTTATTTATTGTCTTTCACATCACCAACATCTGAAAACAATAATTATCCTTATCCTTTTCGAAATTATCATTTGTAGCTATTCACCCCTTCCAAAATCTCTAGAGAAAGAAATTGATCTTAAAAGGTATTCCTTTCTTCCATATAAAATCATATTTCTCCTCTTTATCCTTTTTTTCCTCAGTATTGACAAGACTACCTTAAACGTGAAATTATCACTCTTGGCCCCCATCCATCTTGGTATGTTTTGTGAATTTGAGTTAAAATCAAGTATCTGGTGATATGATGTCATCTCCTCAGATACGTGTACCAACAACTTCTCCCAATCCCATTGATCATCTTTAATGAAATTTTTTGCCTCTGTCTTTATCTCTCCTCTGTTTTCCTCCTCTACATAATATAAGGCCCCTTGTTTAGTCCAATTATCAAATCAAAGACTAATCTCTCCAGATTAACTGTCACTATATATTGTGTTCAACCTCTTCTCTTAGTACTATCATTTTTCTCCACACATGTGAAGCTCCTTTTTCTTGTGCCTTGATAGGATGCCACTTTTTATAATAGTTGATCCACTTGCTTTGCTATAAATTGATTTTGTTGAGATCTGAACGCCCACCATAAGTTTGCAAATAAAACATCAGCCACATCATAAAGTAAATGAAATTCTACTACTCCTTTAGATTTTGGGTAACACAGGATATCCCATGCTACCCAATGCTTTCCTCTAACTCTTCTTATGTTTTCCTAGAAGAACTTTGCAAAAATTTTATGCAATCGATTTATTACACTTTTTGGAGGACTCATTGTTGACATTAAATACAGTGGCATTGATTGTAGCACATTAGGAATCAAAATATATTTTCCCCCATATGTCAACAACTTATTTGTCCATCCCATTACCCTTTTGCTGATCTTCCTAACCAACTCATCAAAACGAAAAATTCTTCTCTTTCCATAAAAAATAAGACAACCTAAATTCATGAAAGGGAATTTACCCTGTGAAATCAAAGTCTTTGCGATTCGCAGCTAGCTTACAATAGGCCTGGAGTCTGGTGTGGTCGAATTTGAATAAATATATCTGTAACACCCCATAAAATTTATCGAACCCCTAGAACGTAATTGTGCTCATAATGTATCTTCCAAAGCTCTGATGGAAAATTCGAGACCGAATTTATGATTAACATGAAAAATTAAGTGGATAAATAGCCTCAACTCAATTTTAGAGCAACAGGGTCGAAAAATAACTTTAGGTAATTTAACCAAAAATAGTGAGGATGCGCGATAGGACAGTGACACCGATCCATCGCGGAACCACAATTATGTTTTTTCTGCATTTTTGATGGATCTTGAAATTCTCGAAAATACACTGGTGCACGATGGGTCCTCGTCGTGGACCAGTGCAATTTCGGTGATGAGTTTTCTTTTAATTTCGAGAAGGGTATTTTGGATATTTCTAACCTATTTTAATACCCCAAAGCGTGTTTTAACTCCTTTAATTCGTACGAAGGGTTCAACCCATTATTTTTCTAAGTCTACAAATGGCAGTTCGACAGAAGAAGAAGAAAGAGTTGAAGGTTTCAAAGTTCGGGTCCAAGTTCTTGAAGAATAGTTGGTTATTCTTTATCACAGGTATGTAAAGGCTACCCCAAATATGGGATTGTTCTCCCATGTGCCCCGATGAATGTAGAAGGTTAATAGTTGATAGTTGATAAGACTGGGGGGAGGTGATTAGATATGATATGGTGAAACTTGATCTCACTGAGGACATGACCTTAGATAGAAAAAAGTGGAGGTCGCGAATTAGAGTAACAGGCTAATTGGTAGGGTTAGTTGGATGCATGGCCTCGGGGTATAGTAGGGTTAGGTGGAGGACTTGTTTTTTATCGTGTGTTCTCATTATTTGTCGTATTATGTATTAGTTTTATCATATTTATATACTGCCATGTGCTATTCATTATTAGTCGCTTTTTCTATTCCCTTCCCTTCCCTTTTTGTCATATCTAGTCCTTTCTGCTTTGAGATGAGGGTTTGCAGGAAATAGCCTCTCTACTTCTATGAGGTAGTGGTAAGTCTGTATACATTCTACCTTCCCCAGATTTCACTGAGTATGTTGTTGTTGTTCTATATATTATCTTGAATTGATGATCATCATACTTGAACTAACTATTTATATGTATTATTTATGGTTATGTATATACCTACATGATTTCCTTGTTAAAGACTTTAAAAATAAACTTAGGGGTAGCGTCTAAAGCCTTGATTTTCTGGGTGTATTGATTGTTATGGTTCGTGTCTTAAGATGAATATATTGATGATTGAAATTGATGAGGATAGAGTCCTTAGAGACTAAATGAGGGAGAAATTAACCTTGAAAGGATGATGCTACTTTTTGAGTTGATAGAAGATGGAATGAGTTGAGGTTTCTTGCCAGTTGAGGCTAGGTGATGGAAATTCTTGATAGATTAACATATTTATTAACAAGCCGAGTCATGGGAAGAGTATTGAGCACCAAAATAGGTAAGAGTGAGCCCCACTCGCATCCATTAACTATGTGGCCAATGTAGGAGAGGATTGGACCATGAAAGGAGATGCTTCCTTTATCCCGTAGAGGACTTGATATAATTTTGGATCCACTGACAGACTCGTCCTTTACCTCGGCAAGGTACTGGTCGAATGTGGAATGATATCTCTTCGTTATATCATTACTGGCTCATAGGTAATGGTTATCGGTTGGAGAAACTCCAGATAGATCCCATGCTGATGGTACTCTGAGTTTGATATGGTAGTATGAGTCTTGATTGACGGTGATGTGACAGAGTCTTATTCTTTACTCCTATTTGAGATTGAGTGACTGATGAGCTGATGTCATATTATATTATCTTGACTATATTATTTACTTTAGCCCTTTTTACGTACAGTACATTCCAGTACTAATGTCCCTTTGGGACTGTATCGTTTTATGATGCAGATTTAGTAGATAGAGGACTTCAACAGGCGAATTGTTGAGGTTCAAAGATTCCCAGACAGAGACTTGATGAGTCCTCCCTAGCATTCGGAGGATGTCTCTATTTCCCTTTTCTATTGTTTTGAGTTATTTTATTGGATTGTGGTATCCAGACCTGTCATGGTACCATTTTAGATAGTAGTTTTAGAGGCTTCATAGACATAGACAAATGATAGCTGATGTTGGGATTACTTTTCCCCTATTTTCCTTCTTTATATTGGGATTGTTACTCTATTCTTACTTCATGTGATAGACGTAGATGGTGAGTCTTATAGCCCATTGTTAGCTTAGATTTTCTTTAATATCTTTTGCGAATCAATTGATTGAACCAATGTGATGAGACTAGGTGGTTCATTTAGGGGCTAGCAATAGTCTCCGAGTGCCAGTTATGTCTAGAGTACTCTCTCGGGGCATGACCAACTTGGTATCAGAGCACAGAGTTCGAGTGTCCTATGGAGTCTATAAAGTCATGTCTAGTAAAGTCTTGTTTATGGGTGTGTTGTACACCACACTTTGTAAGCAGGAGGCTAGGACATTAGGAAGTGTCACCCTTCTTCTATGATCTAAATTCGTGATGGAGTTTAACTCTATGAAGAACCTCCTTCTAATTCATGCGTTATACGTATTTCAGAAAATTTCGCCAAAGAGAACAACTGCTCAGAGAGATGTCTCAACCCCAACTACTGAGAACACCCAACCTTAGGTCCCAGTTCAAACGGAGATGAGGAGACGGGGATGGCCTGCTAGGACTGCTGAAGTTGCACAGGCTCCCCCTGCATAACCCCAACTAGCTCTCAGCATCGAGGCAGAGTTTAGGGGAGCCATCACCATGCTGACTCAGTTGGTGGCCTCTCAGGGTAACAGTCGGGGTCCTTAAACTCCTAGCGCTAGCTCACAGAAGTCCTTAGCTGCAACCCAACTTAGAGATTTATTGAGGATGAACTTGCTTGTGTATACAGGGGCTAAGGTTGAGAAGGACTCGTAGAATATTATTAATGAAATCTATAAGGTCCTGAAAGTTATACATGCTAATGAGATTGAAGGAGTTGAGCTTACCTCTTACCAGTTGAAGGATGTTGCTAATGAATGGTATAACCAATGGGAGGATAATAGAGGCGAGGAAGCAGAACTTATAGAATGGGAAGAGTTTGAAGTTGCTTTTCTAGACCATTTCTTCCCAGAAGAGTTGAGGGAGGCGAAGGTTGATGAGTTCGTGAACTTGAAGCAAGGAGGGATGACAATTAAGGAGTACAATCTTAAGTTTATCAAGCTATCTAGGTATGCTCTGGAGATGGTGCAATACATGAGGGCCAGGATGAGGAAGTTTATGTCTGGCCTGGGCAGACATATGCAGAAGGAGTGAAAAGCAGCCTTGTTGATCCTCGGCATAGATATCTCCAGGATTATGGTGTATGCCCAACGGACAGAGGAGGACAAGAAAAAATATAGAGAAGGGTAGATGAATAGGAGGGCAAAATCAGCTGGGCATGAGCCTAGCCAGCAGAGGCAGAATAAGGGTGACAAGTCTTACTTTCAAAAGAGTTCATCTCACCATGCACCCTCTGTATCGAGTGCGCCCGTCCAGCCAAACATGTATGATTAGAAGTCTCATGGTTACCAGAATTTTTTTCAGGGCTCAGGGTGCTCAATCTCAGGCTAGTGTGACCCAAGGTTCGAGAGGAAAGCCACCTTGTGACAAGTATGGTAAGCTTCACCTGGGTGATTGTCGTGTGGGTAAGGATGTGTGCTATTCATGTGGATAGACTAGTCGCTTCCAATTTGAGTGTATGAAGAGGAGACGAGGTGAGGGGAGCAGTAGACTATAATCCTCCGCAGCACCCCAGCTGGCACCCAACAGAGGGGTACTACTATGGATACATAGAATGGGATGAACCGTCTTTATGTTATGGGTAATCAATAGGATCAAGAGGTTGCACCAGATGTTGTTATGGGTATGCTTCAAATCTTTACTTTTGATTGTTATGCATTGCTTCACCCTGGTCCCACTTTGTCTTTTGTGATCCCTTTTGCAGCTAGTAAGTTCAGGATTCTCCCAGAGCATTTGCTTGAACCTTTTGTTGTTTCGACTCCTATTGGTGGGTCTATCTTAGCTGAGAGGGTTTACAAGGATTGTATAGTATCCATTTATCATAGAGATACCTTAGCTGACTTGGTAGAATTAGAGATAGTTGACTTTGATGTGATACTTGGCATGGATTGACTTCACGCTTGTTATGCCTCTGTTTACTGTAGAACCCCAATTGGTAAGTTTTAATTTCCTAATGAGACCGTTCTAGAGTGGAAAAAGGGACTGTTGTTGCACCTAAGGGCAAGTTTATCTCTTATCTTAGAGCCATAAAGTTGATCTCCAAGGGTTATATTTACCATCTCATGCGAGTTAAGTCTGATGATGTTAAATTTGCCACTCTTGAGCCAGTCCCAATTGTAAATGAGTTTCCTGAGGTGTTTCCTGATGATCTACCTAGAGTCCCTGCTGATAGGGAGATTGACTTTGGGATTGATATTCTTTCCGAGACCCAACCCATTTCAATTCCACCTTATAAAATGGCCCCCGCTGAGTTGAAGGCATTGAAAGAACAATTCAAAGACTTGTTAGAGAAAGGTTTCATAAGGCCTAATGTCTCTTCTGGTCGGATTGTTCCAGATCTGACTCACAATCTGGAGTTGGCAGCGTGGTGTTCGCACTTAAGATCTGTCGTCATTATTTGTATGGAGTACATGTAGATGTGTTCACTAAACACAAGAGTTTGCAATATGTATTTAGTCAGAAGAAGCTCAAACTGCAGCAGAGGAGATGGTTGGGGTTGCTCAAGGACTATGATATGAGCATCCTTTACTACTCAGGTAAGGCTAACACTATTGTTGATGCTCTTAGTAGGTTGTCTATGGGTAGCACTGCCCATGTGGAGGAAGGGAAGATAGAATTAGCTAAGGTAGTTCATAGATTGGCTCGACTGGGAGTGCAACTTGAAGAAAACAATGAAGGCGTGGTCAATGTTTAAAATGGTTCTACTTCATCCTTGGTGTCATAAGTGGAGGAAAAGCAAAACCAAGACCCTATCTTGTTCAAATTGAAAGAAGCATTTCACAACCAGAAAGTGATGGTTTTCTCGAAAGGGGGAGATGGGGTGTTGAGATACCAAGGTAGATTGTGTGCGCCTGATGTTGATGGTGTTCGAGAGAGGATCATGGTTGAAGCTCATAGTTCCAGATACTCTATCTATCCTGGTTTTATCAAGATGTACTATGACTTGAGAGAAGTCTATTAGTGGCATGGAATGAAGAGGGACATTGCAGAATTTGTCTCTAAGTTCTCCAATAATATGTCTCGAGCCTTGACTGTCTGGGTGTATTGATTGCTACGGTCCGTGCTATGGTTTCTCCCATACTTTTGGCATTTAGGATGGGTCATCTCTGTCACGCCCCAAGTCCCATTAAGGCAGACTGGCACCCATTGCCAATAAGGCTCGGGAGAACTAACCTATATCCATGTGTTTTCCATACCTATTACAAGGGATTTCTACATTTGACATGCCTTTGCGAAAATAAACAGTGATAACAAGCCAAAAGGAAATGCATATGGTTAGGCCATTGGGGACACGGTATCTAAAGTATGAGACATGACCAAACTTTAATTTACATAGTCTACAAAGCCTCTAGATAAGGGAAAGTATCTGATAAGGGTCGAGACAGGCCCCGCCTCGACTAACTGTACAATATAAAATATAAGCTCTAGACACACAAAGCTCCGTAGCAACCTGAAACTTGGTAACAGCAGCTGGAAATCCTATACTCCTACTAGGGAGAGCTACTAGGACCTGTACCTGCAACATGAAATACAGGTCTCCCGTAAGGGATATCAGTGCGAGATAATATACTGAATATGTAAGGTAGGGTATACTATATATGAAGTAATAACTCAAATGAAACTATGCACTGGTGTAGGATAAGAGACCACCTTTAGTACTGTGAGATCATGTGCTTTATGTTCTTTTTATCACTTTACCTTTACTGTATAATCTGTGCACAACATGTGATACAAATGACTAGCTGATCAGTGGTAAAATTGTATTAGGATCGGCCCTGGCTAGGCTCTTCTTTAGCCCCTTGGGCTACCCCCCGTGATAGGATCGTTCATGGCTAGGTGATTCTTCCACCCCTCGGGATACTACCCATCAATAAGCAATATATTTTATCTTTCAATTACCTTTGAGATGATTCTTTTGGTGGTCACAATATTAGAACTATAGGGCTACATATGTAGCTTGTGACATCTAGATAATCATACAAGACAATATGACAATGAAAAGAATATGTTACACAAATAATGAAATGCGTATGAGATGAAACAACTCATGAACTTTATTTAGCAACAAGAACCCATGTAACTTGGTATCCAAACATGTATGCCAATTTGAAGGTGACTATATATAGAAGCATATGAACATGTCAAAGAGTGGAGACATGGTTAATAGTTGTGTCGGAGTTGGTAAGTGCCTTTATTTGCCAAGGAAGAATCTAGATTTCATGCCAAGTAATACAAAATCAAGTAGCCTAACATACCTCACTGTACGACCTCACTATTACCTCAAGATAACCTTCCCTTTCTCCAAATATATATCTGCAATATAGTAGGTGATAAAACTATCATTAGCAGCCAATAGATACATCTTGGCAGCCAATCTCATAAAAAAAAACAACACATGAGCAGCAAACGGGTAATTATAAAGCCGAGTATATTCTTTCAACCTTTTCGCCCCTAATCATATTTTCTAATACACATTATCATCTACATATCATGTGCAGCCTAATTTAGTTTTATAACAGCCTTACAACAGCCCAAAAATCATAGGACATAACAATTCTACGCAACATACAAATAGGCGGCATAATGTCACATACCTTCGCTACATTACGACGTTGACGATTCTAAAATTTTACCAACTTCAACCAAACTGTTCTCACAAAATTTACACATACAAACAGTTCTTAAATAGTTCAAAAATAGTCCTCAAAATAGGTGGAGGACGTGAGACCATAGCCCCTAATCAATCAGCCCAGAAGTTCGTATTACAAGCACAATTACGATATCATACAAGAACTTACTTTTGTGGACTGTAAAAATGGTACCGCAGCTTCGTTACATCACTAACAAACTATACCTTATTAAAAACATAAGTATTACTTCGTAATTCAGCCAATCAAGAAGAGAAAATCCTCTTGAACAACAAGAAAAGCTCACAACAATCTTTAAGACACATGCTGTCCAAATTTTCAGCACAAACATAACCAACATAGTCTCTTATTTTTCATAAGAAAACCATACTAAACACATATGTAAACTTATGTACCACTACCGTCAAGGTGTAGGGCTTCTCCAAGAACCCTATAAGTCCCCTTGTGTTTGCTTTTCTAGGTTAAGAAAGTGTAGAGAAAACGTTTGTGAAAGCTGAAATTTTCCAAGTCTAAAAATGACTTAAAAGTGCTATTTGTAAGCCTTTTTAAAGGGGATTTTTGGCTGACATTCTTTTGTAGTTTAAGCCTTATATTATTAAGGTGGTAATGCAGCAGGTTGGCCCTTTCACTTGGGCCTAATTAGGTCTCAAAGTTGATGGGCTTTGGCTAGCCATTTTTCAAATTTCTCTTCACTTGGGTTAGGCCCAAATCCGAGGGGCTAAGGAAGATCCTAGCCAGGGCCAATCCCGATACAGTTTTACCACTGATCAGCTGGTCATTTGTATAATGTATTGTGCACAGATTATACAGTAAAGATAAAGTGATAAAAAGAACATAAAGTATATGATCCCACAGTACAACTAAAGATGTTCTCTTGTCCCACACCAGTGTATAGTTTCATTTGAGTTATTACTTCATATATAGTATACCCTGCCTTACATATTTAGTACATTATCTCGTACTTACGTCCCTTACGGGAGACCTGTGTTTCATGCTGCAGGTACAGGATCTAGTAGCTCTCCCTAGTAGGAGTATAGGATTTCCAGCTGCTGTTACCAAGCTCCAGGCTGCTTCGAAGCTTTGCATGTCTAGAGCTTATATTTTGTGTTATACAGTAAGTCGAGGTGGGGCCTATCTCAAACCTTATCAGATACTTTCCCTTATCTAGAGGCTTTGTAGACTATGTAAATTAAAGTGTGGTCATGTCCGTACTTTAGATACCGTGGCCCCAATGGCCTAGCCATATGCATTTCCTTTTGGCTTGTTATCACTTTTTATTTTCTCAAAGGCATATCAAATGTAGAAATTCCTTATAATAGGTATGGAAAGCGCATGAATACAGGTTGGTTCTCTCGAGCCTTATTGGCAACGGGTGTCATTCCGCATTAATGGGACTTGGGGCGTGACAATCTCACCATTGCCACCTTGAAATCTTGGGTTAGACATCCCATCATTGGCAAACCCTTTTTTAGGAGCATTGGAGTACCCTTGGCCATGAAACTTGTGACCTTGTGGAAACCGACGACCCTTAGAACCTCAGAAACCACTTTCAAATTAAGCCCTCTTGGACTTCCCACTTCTTCTCTTTCTAAGCTTTCCCCCTTAAGTTGTTCGGTATATGTCATGAGCCTAAACAAGTCCATATCACTCATTAACATGGTGGTACAACACTTTTTATTTTCCAAGTCGGAACACTCCCGATACAAAACTTGTTTATCCTTGATCTTGGATCGGGTACCAAATGAGGAGCATACTTGGAAAGCTTATTGAATTTGAGGGCATACTCCTTCACACTCCTGGAACTTTGCTTAAGGTTCATGACTCCATCATTTTGGCCTCTCTCAACTCAATAGGGAAGAACTGGTTGAGGAAGGTGGCTTTGAACTCTTCCCAAGGAATGGCATCATATCTCTCCTCTCAAATTTCTATTGAGTAAACCAAATTTGGGACACACCCTTGAGTTGATAGGCCGCTAATTCTACTTTTTCCTCCGAATTAACCCTCATGATAGATAGAACCTTATATACCTCATTGATGAACTCTTGGGGATCTTCCTTCATCTTGGACCCATGAAACACCAGAGGATTCATCCTTGTAAAATCTCTCACCCTTGAGGTCAGAGTAGGATCATGAGGAGCTTGAGCTCTTTGGTTCATTTGGTTGGTCATAGTATGGGCCAACTAGTGATGGCATCCCAGAACTCTTCTTGGGCTACCCCTCATCTTTAGGTGCTTGTGGAGTGGGAGGGGCCAATTGTTCCTCGGGTGTACGGTGAAGTGCCCACATGTGCTTCAGAATTCTCCATCATGATAATTTTTATATATCTCAAAGTCATGCGTAATTTTAAAAACTGACTTTATATTCTTGATCAGGAGGAAAAATTGAGTGGGAAATAGCTATAACCCAAATTTTAGAAGACCCATAGTAAAAAATAATTTTCACTAATTTTTGATTTCCAGTAGCTATTCGCGCCCTGGCTGCGACACGCTAGGCGCGGAGCAGTGTTTTGGTTAGACATGATAGGTCCACATCGCGCAAAGGATGCAGACCAGTGTATTATTTTCCTTTGTTTTTCTTATATGCCTAAGGGCATTGGGGTCATAGCTCCATGCCTACTTAAACGTGAAATCGTCCATACTTAGCCATTTTTCAACTCTATAACTCACAAAATCCTCTCTCAAATCCCTCTAAGACTATCAATTCTCTCATACAAATCTAAAGAATTCAAGCTCAACTTTGGACCCAAGGATTCATTTCAAGCTCTAAAATCACTTCAAGTTCATTGCAAAGAAGTCAAGGTTTAAGATATATGGGTTTCATCCATTAGGTCCTTTCGCCCATGGAGCCCAACCTTTCCTTTTCATGAAAATTGCATGTTTTCATGTTATATTACCTATGGGTATCTCTAATTATGGATTATGAACATAAATCATGTTGGGGTTTTATCAAGTGTTGATTGATTATGCATGACTATCTATTTCAAGTTTACTCCATGAATTGATTATATCTATTGGGACTACGCATGTTTTCATCTATGAAACTATAAATTACCACGAGCTTTTATAATGGATTTCAAGGTACCCTACATGAGGGTTTTACTACATGTTAGTGGGTTAATTTGCATTAAGTTTACTCTTCTTATTTCACTCTTGAATTGCATGATTTTGAATAAGTATCATGAGTCCACCATGTATTTGATAAAATGACATGACAAGAATTCTCAAGTTATTGATGATCTATTACATAATTTGCAAGTCAAGTGACTTCATGCTGATTAAGGGCTTTCAAGTATGTATTGAATTCATGAAATCACTTGAATTATAAATCATGTAATAGTTCATCAATAATTTGAGAATTCTTGTATGTAATTTTATCAAACACATGGTGGGTTCATGATACTTGTTCAAAATTATGTAGTTCAAGAGTGAAACGAGGAGAGTAAACTCAATACAAATTAACCCACCAATATTATAGTAAAACCCTCATTTAGGGTATCTTTAAATCCATCACAAAATCTCATAATGGCTCATAGTTTCATAGCTCAAAACATTCATAGTCTCAATAGACAAAATCAATTCATGGAATAAGCTTGAAATAGATATTTATGCATAATTATTCAATACTTGATAAAATCCCAACATAATTTATGTTGAAAATTCATAATAAGAGATACCCATAGGTAATACAACTTGAAAACATGCAATTTTCATAAAAAGAGAAGGTTGGGCTCTATAGGTGAAAAAGGACCCATGGATGAAGACCCACATATGTCAAACTTGGATTTTCTTTGGATGAGTTGTTGAGTTCCAAAATTGAGCTTGAAATCCTTGAATTTGAATGAGAGATTTGATAAAGTCTTGGAGAGATTTTAGAGAGGGTTTTGTGAGTTATCGAGTTAAAAAATGGCTAAGTATGGAAGCTTTCACGTTCAATGGGCATGAGGCTATTACCTCAATGCCCTTGGACGAAATAAGAGAACCAAAAATAATATTACACTGGTCCGCACCCTAGGTGTAATGTGAACCAGACGCAGATTACCAAATACACTAATTCGCACCCCAGGCATGTCGCGGCCTTGGCATGGACAAATACTGGAATTCAAAAAATTAGTAAAAATTATTTTTCACTATAGGTCTTTTAAAATCCAGGTTATACCCATCTCCCACTCAATTTTTCCCTCTGACCGAGAATATGAAGTCGAATTTTTGAAATCACACATGGACATTGAAATATATGAAAATTATGATTATGGGGCATTCCAAAGCACTTGAGGGGTGTTTCAACTTAATCCAACAGTATAGGAAGCCTTACATACTTGAAAAATTGAAGAACGATCAACTCTCTGACAGTCCTCAAGCTTGTACTTGAAACCCTAGCTTTTCTCTACCAGTCTTTTCTCTTAGAAAGTTTAAGTGTTGAATGAGAGGAAAATACCCTTAGGATACTAATTAAGATGTTCAATAACTCCCAAAATGTCATGGATTTATAAAAAATAAGAATAGGAAAAGACAGAATTACCCTATAAGAAAACAATTGAAAGTGGACCACAAAATCCCATTTACGATCCATAAAACAGGTTACGGGTTGTGATCTTTTCTCATGGAAAGCAATTCAAAATTCTGGGTTTCTAGATCTTATTCTATAGACCTACATATGATCCGTGGAATAAGCTATGGGTTGTGGTTCATTCTCGTGGAAATCACACCAAAATTTTGGGTTTTTGGATCTCATTCTAAGAAACTCCATACGGTCTATGGAATAAGTTATGAGTCATGATTTACTCTCGTGAAAATTAGACCAAATTTCTGGGTTTCTGAATCTCATTCTACAAACCTCCATATGATCTATGGAACAGGTTATGAGTCGTGGTTCTCTCTCATAAACCCCCTTTAGTACTTAGCCAAAATTTCAACTGTGGAATACCTATTATGACCTGGTCCATTAGACGTAAACCAAACCATGACTTATTAATACCTTTCGTCTTGTTCATAATCAAAGACTCATTATTTTTACCTCCAACTATGATCACCAATGAGGACTCGTCATCCAATCTACGACCCATAAAAATGCCTCTCATAGAACCAGGTTTGAGGACCTGTTTCACTTCCAAAACTTTTATGGTGTTACATTAGATGATACCTAACTTACTGATCTTGCATACTATACACTAGTAAAAATTACTACTATCTGATCTTTCTAAGTTATAAATTCATGGAAACACATTCCTATCTACTTCTATTCATCTTTAATACAAAAAAAGAGTTAATATCTCAAATGGTCACTCAACTAATAGTTCTTTCACAAAAAGCTGCTCAAATTTCTTTCATAACCTTCACATCAATCAACTACGAATTCTTTTCATAGAAAGTCACTCAAGTATGAGTTCTCCTCACGAAAATATGAATATTTTACCTATAAAATCACCCAACTATTGATATTTTATTTAGAAAGTTATCCAACCAATTTAAATTATTTTTCTCTAAATTTTCTAGAAATACAACTTTTATTTTAAACTATTTTTTAAAAAATAATAAAATGCTCATTTTAATTATTCTATTAAAATATAATTTTATTTTAAACTAATTTTTTTAAAAGTAATAATATATTCACATTAATTATTTTATTTAAAATATAAATTTTAACTTGAACTATTTTTTGTAAATATTGGACAATTTTTGTTATGTTATACAAGAAGGATTCTTCTCTAGTCCAATATGACTTCCTATAGGTTTAATGACCCTCTAATCATTTTCTCCACTTCTCATTCTTTTCATCATTAGAACTTTCCTGTAGTGACCCCATGTTATTTCTAATAGCTTGGTTGCCTGGTTGTTCATTTGAATCTTATGCCAGTTTTTATATTTTTGGAGCTCCTGGAATTTGAATGATTGACTTTGGCAAAACTCTAGGAAGATGGTCTCAGAATGAAATTTCAACAGTTCCATTAGCTCCGAAATGGTCAAATTAGGCGAAAAGCATGGTCGGATCAAGCACCAAGGCCTTTGATGCAAGTTTAGACCATAAAACATTCGGTCTATTGAAATTTGGCCCTGAGTTGACTTTAGTCAACATTCTTGGAAATCGAACTCGGGTGAGATTTTTGACAACATGGTTTAGCTTCAAACTATCAAGTTTGGTCCAAAGTGACCTTTCGTTCAACCCCTGAGGCTTCCAGACTCATTTCAAGTCTCTCGATGTCTTTGGTTAAACGGCCTTAGAAGTGGATCCCACATTCAGCCATAATGACCTCGTATGAGAATTTTGACTGTGTCATTGAGTCAAAATATCAAATTTGATAGGATAGCATAGTCCATTTGCATGCAGGGGGTTCCGAATAAATGTTGGGCACCACATCGAGGAATTTCAGACCCTTGTTACATTGGTTGATGTTGTACTAATTGATGCAACTACTTTTCTCCTTTGCATTCATGGGCTGATAGCCCGTTCACAAAAGTCTCCTTGAATGATCTCTGCATTCGTGAAGACGTGAGCTATTTGACCTCCGTGATCACAGATCCTGTGCCATGTTCGCGAAGAAGAGGGAAGCCTAACCTCCATGATTGCAGTTCTATATCCGATAGGTGTCCGCATTCGTGGGGAACTGTAGGTTGCATTCATGGTATGCATTTGTAATTAGTTCTTTCAAAAAAAGTGTACTTCGCATCAACCTAACTCCATAACTTCAAGAGGCAATTTCTAGGGCTAGGAGAGTCTGTTTTAGGCAATTCAAAGGTTGAAATTATGGGCCTTTTCTATGACAACATAGTGATGTGGCTGGAAAGTGCATTGTGGGTTTCATTGCTGGTAAGTTTCGTATTATAGATGTTGTCCCTTTTCTTGAAATTTTTCCTTAATTAATCTTTATTGCACGATTCAAATTCTTTCATTTCAAGTTTTGAATTGTGCCCTATTTAGAGGTACAAGTTTCCTATTATGTTTATAACCTTTTCACAGAGTTGATTTTGGATTTCCATCCCGGGTTCTACAATCCCACCTTAACATGATTCTATGTCTGACTCCCAAAATTACATTTTTGATATCAAATGCTTGTATTATCATATAGATCAATAATTTGATAGAGCGACAACTATTGAAGGTATTTCAAGTGCCAATAACTATTTTAGAGTGGGCTTGGAGTACGCATGGTTGGCTTCTAGGTAGCTAGTGGTCTTTGTTTTGACTAACCTTTTTCAGATAATGTCAAGTATATACTTCATGATAATTTGGTTATGTTTGCCTACTATGTCTTTTCTTCTCATACTTTCTTATTCTCATGAGTTTTTTTGCTGTGCCTTAAATTATGATAGGCTTTTGGAGACCCTAGATTGGGCTTGTAATTGTATTATGCCTCAATACCAAGCAATTGCTCTATTCAGGAATCGTGTGGGCAACCTTAGATTTTGTTTAAGCCTTAGTTGTTGTTATAGAGCCCCAGTGCCTTTTTATACCTAGTTGTGGGTTCTAATAGCCTTGTTGGTGATAGTGTGCATTGAACTGATGCCTAAGACCTCAGAGGCCCACTTTGGCCATGGATTTTACTTATTTGTACTCTATTCTGGGTTAGAGATTATGGTGTTGGGGTAAGACTTATTGTTAGGTGATGTACCTTATGTTAGAATTTGATATTCGAGAGGCTTGTTGTGGCTATAGATTTTTTAGGTGGCTTAGTGGTGGACTCGAGTTATGGACTTTGGTATAGGCGATTATTGTTGATATAGATCTTACCTTCTTGCTTGTTTTAGCAGCTTGGGACTCCTTCGTTGTATCTTTAGCTGATGGCTCTTGATGTTTGCATTGTATATATGTATATATTATTATCTTTTGTTGGACTAAGGCCTTGATTTGGAGCAGCTGGATCCCAAGTTAGATTTCCTAGCCTTCGCCTCTGTAGTGGTAGAGGGTTTGTTTCCCTAGTTATTATTGGCTTGTTTGGATATTGGGATGACATGCATTGCATTGGTTATTCTGTTATATTGTTATTGTGGTATGATCCTGGTTATGCATTGACTCATCATTATGCACGGAGGGTGAGAATGGTAAAATGATATTCTATACTACTGATATGACATTGATTCATACTGGCTTTACGTAGTGGATATATATTGAATTTTAACTAATTTTATTGGGATTCATACCATTTAGATCATATATTTTTTCGAATTTGATACTTTGAGACATCGAGGACATACTCCTTTCTACCAAAGATTGTGCGATGCATTCACAATGACCTTAGTTTTTACGATTTGACTAGCTAGGGCATTGATACCCTTTTGTATTATGGCTACTACTATTCCCCTAGTATCGTCGACGGAAATGATAATTATGATAAGTCCTAGTGCAAGCCCAGGTAGTGTTATAGGCCTACCAAGACCTCAAGAACTTCATGCCGAGGAGATATATACCAAATGATAGGCACTATGGGTCCTGCCTTGCTAATTGGACTAGAGTAGGTCATGCGACATTTGTGATCATACGTAACAGAGAGATATCATGCATTACATTCACATGCATCACCATTCTCGGTATATTATTTGTTGCTTAGTCCCATAGAAGCATCGGATGTCGTTCAAGGTTCTGCTTGCTGATTGTACCGCCGCTAGTATGGGACACCGGTTGTTATTATTTGCTCATACCTATACTTACATATGTTATTTTATTGTGTATTAACTTATTCTCTCGTTGGTTGAGTATGTATCCTTTTAGGTTGGGTTGGGTTAGTCGCTAAGTTCTCGATTGTTTTAGATCCTTAGTGTTTTGGTTACTTGTTCCCTTGCTGAGTAGATTCTTTAGTCTTTCCTTCATGCTAGTAGGTGATAAACCCGATTCTCCCAGGTATAGATATTATCCGTGCTATTATTCCCGTACTTGTGCTATATAGCTGGTTTATTTTCGTGTTGTTTATACTTGCATTGTCTGTGAAGCTCAGTTGGCCTATGCCTGCCGAGTACCATTTGATTGGTACTTATACTACACTTTTACCCCTGTAGATCATAGTGCAAATCACCACTATTGACTTTCTTTTGGGCAGAGCTCCTAGCGCCCAAAGTTGCCAATTTCCATCACATTGTAATTAGACTTAATTTTTGTGTTGTATTCAAAGATAGTTTGTATTGTTATTTGTATTTGAAGAAGCCTTGTACTGCCATTGCGTATTAGAAGCTCGAATACTGACCGATGCTAGGTCTTGGGTTGGGATAAGTTATTTTACTTGGTATTTGTATCTTTTATCCTTAATGTGGCAACTTTTACTTATTATGGTTGTCTTCAACTGGAGAGCACATTGCTTATGGTTTTGGACTATGGAATAAGCTTACCCATCGAGGAGTTGGGTAGGTGCCACCACGATCTGAGAAATCGGGTTGTGACAGTAGGTAACTATTGGACATTTGATATTCATGTTGTATGTTTCTTAATTTCATCAAAAATTAATTTTAAAAAAATATCATTTAAATAAAATTTAATAAAATAATTGAAATAAAAAATTAGTTTAAAATAAAAATATCATATAAATAAAATTTTTTAAAAAATAATTTAAATGACTATCTTATTATCTTTTAAAATAAACACGTGTCTCAATAAATTTTTGTAACACTTGGTAAAATTACCAAAACAACCATAGAGGAGGAACGTACGCATAACGCATCTTCCCATGCTCCGTTCACAAATTTGACTCAACACCTGAGGCGGGTTTTCTTTTATTTCGTGAGGGCTATGTTAGATCTTTACCAACCCCTCCTAAGTTCAATAAACGAATATAAGGTATCTTTTACATCAAGCTAAGTCCAAAAAATTTCTACCGACTAAGTTTTCGTATGAGTTGATAGAAAGGTCAACTTCAAATGACCATATATCCTAAAGTATAATGAGTTAGGTGATGAAAGGCCCCCAAAAATATGCTTCGGAATGCTCATAATCATAATTTCCATATATCTCAAAATTTGTGCGTGATTTTGAAAATCTGAGTTTATATATTCTCGATCAGGGGGCAAAATTGAGTGGTAAATGGATATAACCGGGTTTTTAGAGGACCCGTAGCAAAAAATAATTTTCGCTAATTTCTGATTTTCAGATACCATCCGTGCCAGGGGCGCAGAGCAGTATAATTTCCTTCTTCGCGTTTGGTCTGCATCGCGGACTGGACATGTACCAGTATAATATTTTTCTTAGTTTTTCTTATGCACCCAAGGGCATTGGGGTCATAGCCCCATGCCTACTTAAGCATGAAATCAACCATACTTAGCCATTTTTTCAACTCTATATCTCACAAAACCCTCTCTCAAACCCCTCTAAAACTCTATCAGTTCTCTCATTCAAATCTAAGGATCTCAAGCTCAACTTTGGAACTCAAAGATTCATTTCAAGCTCTAAGACTAGTTCAAGATCACCACAAAGAATTCAAAGTTTAAGGTATGTGGGTTTCATTTATTGAGTCCCTTTCTCCTGTGGAGCCCAACCTTCCCTTTTCATGAAAATTGCATGTTTCCAAATTGTATTACCTATGAGTATCTTTTATTATGAATCATGAACATAAATTATGTTGGAATTTTATGAAATATTGATTGACTATGCATGACTATCTATTCCAAGCTTATATCATGAGTTAATTTTGTCAATTAAGACTATGCATGTTTTGAGCTATAAAACCATGAACTATTGTGAGCTTTTGTGATGGATTTCAACGTACCCGACATGAGGATTTTACTATATGTTGGTGGGTTGATTTGCATTAAGTTTATTCATTTTATTTCACTCTTGAATTGTATGATTTTGGACAAGTATCATGAAGCCACCATGTGTTTGATAAAATGTCAAGTCTAAGATTCTCAAGTTATTGACGATCTGTTACATGATTTATAAGTCAAGTGACTTCATGATGATTAAGGGCTTTCAAGTATGTACTGAATTCATAAAAAGTATCTATGTTGTTGCAAGAATCAAGTTAAGCCATATTTCAAGATTTTTACCTATTGTGAACCATTCAAGTTAAAGCAAGGGATCATGTATGATTGTTATTTATTTCATATTCAAGTTGGACTCACTATTAGAGGTCAAGCATGTTTATGAGCTACTCAAGTCATGTTATCATGTCTCTTACAAGTCATTCATGTTATGATGAAAGTGTGATCATTTCAAGTATTCCGCAAGATTTGACTTAGCACCATTTAAGACTTAAGATGGAGGGCTCAACTCAAGGGGTCATTATGTCATGTCTTAGTCTCTAAACTATGTGCTACTATAGGATTATACGTGATCTTTCTTATGGCTTTCTAGTGGATCCATCTAGTTATATCATACCTTGTCGAAGGGGTGACATGCCTCAATCACGTTGACAAGGGGGTGACATGCCTTGAATTATTCATTGTATGGTTACCACGGCAAGTAGAACACACCTTGTCAAAGGGGTGACATGCCTCGATCACCTTATTAAGGGGGTGACATGCCTCGATCACCTTACAAGGGGTGACATGCCTTGGAATCCAAGTAGTAACTCACTTGGTCTATATCGATTAAGGTCTCTTCCCACACATGTATTATGTACTATGTAAGCTGAATATTTTACAAGCATGTTTTATTATAACAATAGATTATGCATGCCATGTAGAAATCATATATATATATATATATATATATATATATATATATATATATATATATATATATATATATATATATATATATGTTGATTATGATTATGCATTTTGATTGTATTGGTTTATGTTTGTTGCATTTGCATCCCGTATGCTTAATACATCCAAATGTACTAACGTATACTCTATGCCTATATGTTATTACCATGTAGGGACCGGAGCACCTTTTGATCATCCTCCATATTGTTTGTTGATACTTTGGAGATAAGCTTTGGTCAGTCATCAAGTCCGAGGACACTATCTATATTACTCTTGCTATTTTGAGACTTTATTTTGTTGAACACTTGTTATTATGATGGTGAGCTCGGAAAGTGTCTTAGCACCCGCTCCATTTCAAGTTAGAGATGTTTTTGGATATTTTGATGTACTTATGCTAAGAGCTTGACTCTTTTATCCTTTTATCAATATCAAGATTTCACATAGTCTCACTTCTTTTTTATTGTATCTCTTGTTATTTAATTTGCTTTTGTGATCAAGGATGTGATTGATATGCTAAGAGGCTTGTTTGAGGTTCCTTTGGGTTCCCATTCACGGTGTTACGTCTATGCCCTAGGCTTGGGTCATAATAAACTTAGTCTCAGAGCACTAAGTT
>JAABOM020000283.1:0-20908 GCA_011800125.2 Solanum clarkiae
TTCATAATCAATCCAACCAAAAAGAGAAAAGCTTCCAAATACACAAGAAAAATGTACAACAACCTTTGGAACACATGCTTCCAACAATTTCAGCAAAGGTATAATCAACTTAGCCTCTTGTTTTTCATGAGAAAACAATACTAAACACATAAGTATTCTTACTTATCTTTACCCTCAAGGTGTAGGGCTTTTCTAAGAACCCTAAAAGTCTCCTTGTGGCTGTTTTGCAAGGCTAAGAAGGTGTAGAGAGAAAGCTTTGGAAAGCTTTTTTTTTTTTTTTTTTAAATGACTTGAAGGAGCTGCTTGTAAGCCCTTTTAAAGGATTTCTTTGGCCGACTTTATTTTACATTTTAGGCCTTATTTTATCAAGTGAGTAATGTACCATTTTACCCCTTTCACTTGGGCCTTAAGGGGCTCCAAATTGATGGGCATTTGCTGCCCATTTTTCCCCTTTCTCTTAGTTGGTTTGAGCCTAAATTATCAAAGAAATTGTGATGTCTTTGGGCTCTTTTTATATCCTTCTTGGGCTGAAAATATAGTCCATTTATGATGCTAAAACATAGGCTAAAGTTACACCCTTAACACGAATTTTATTCCTAATCGGACTTGGACAAATTCGATGTCGGGCCTCGCCTCCGTCTAGCTAGCAAATTTAAGCTAAGCAAGTAGGTGACTCACCTGCTAGCTTCCTAAGTCGTACAAGCACCCCACTTCTCTCTTCATTTAAGGCTATGATCTACTCAATTGACACAAAACTTGTATACACTCGATCCTCTTAAGCGTTAGACGCACATATCGCCCTCTTACATGAGATTCAAACACTTTCAAAATAGGCGCTAATTTGACAAAGCCATATCATGTTTCATGTGCATAGGACAAATACATGTAAGGTGCGGGGTGTTACACCAATGATACTTGTCAGGGTTGTGCATACACCGACTCACCATACTCACTACATATGCGAGATCGGGTCTAGTATAGACCATGGCATACATAAGAATGCCATCTGCACTAGAGTAGGGAGTGTTAGCCATCATTGCAATCTCTTCATCGGTTCTCGGACAAAATTCAGAAGATATCTTGAAGTGAGCTGCCAGAGGAGTTGAGAGAGGCTTGCTCCTACTCATATTGAACTTGTCAAGGATCTTCTTAGTGTACATTTTCTGAGACAAGTATAACTTTCCAGCTTGTCATTCTTTATGAATCTCCATTCCGAGAATCTTCTTTGCTGCACCAAGGTTCTTCATCTCAAACTCATTACTAAGTTGAGACTTCAACTTGTTGATCAAAGACATGTCTTTTGAAGCAATCAACATGTCATCCACATATAGTAACAAGTAAATAAAGGTACCATTTGAAGACTGTTGAAAGTACACACAATTGTCATATTGACTTCGGCTGTAACCTTGACCAACCATGAAAGTGTCAAATTATTTGTACCACTACCTAGGTGCTTGTTTAAGTCCATACAAGGACCTTTTCAATTGGCAAACACACTGTTCATTATTTGGAGCAACAAAGCCTTCAGGTTGCTTCACATAAATTTTTTCCTCCAATTCTCCGTGTAGAAAAGCAGTTTTAACATCTAACTACTCCAATTCCAAATCACATAGTGCAACAAAAGCAAGAAGCACTCTAATGGAAGAATGACAAACATCTGGAGAGCGAAAATTTTATTAAAGTCAATACCTTCCTTTTGATCAAAGGTTCGAACAACTAAACGAGCTTTCCATCTTGCATCTTCAATCTCGGGAATTCCATCTTTCCATTTGTAGATCCATTTGCAACTTAATGCACGACGACCTTTAGGAAGCTTACATAAATCCCATGTCTTATTCTTCTACAAACTTTCAATTTCTCCTTACATTTCTATCAACCACTGGGATGAATCAGAACTAGTGATTGCCTATGAATACGAAGAAGGTTCAACTGCTTCGGAAATTTCATGTGCAACTATTAGTGCGTAGGCGATCAGGCCATCACTATCACCATACTTGTTGGGTTTTCTAATAACTCTCCTTGGTCTATTCTGAGCAATAGAAGAGTTATCAATAGATTGTGACTCAACGATATGGGAGGTACTGGAATTTTGTTCATCAGCATGAACGTCACTGGTAGACTGTGGATTTGTAGAAAGGATAGGATCAACCTTTTGAGATTTTGTTCTCATTTCTAACTCCACCTTCTCACTGGTATCATTCTGATCACCTATATCAGGAGATAATACAAGAGGCTCTTTTCCAGAACATAGCAGTGCATTTTCATTAAAAGTAATGTCTCTACTTAAAATGATTTTTCTCAAATCAAGGCACCACAAACGATACCCTTTTGACTCAGAAGCATATTAACAGCCCTGGGAGCTAACTTTCTATCATTAACTTGAGCAGTAACAGGACATCCAAATACTTTTAAATTAGAGAAATCCACAGGATTACCTGACCAAACTTCTTTTGGAACTTTGAAGTTAATGGATGAGTGTGGAGATCGATTTACAAGACAACAGGCTGTAGAAATAGCCTCAGCTCAAAAATCACGACGATGCCACAGTCTCGCATTTGAGAGCATACAACGAGCTCTCTCAAGAAGAGTCCAATTAATACGTTTTGCAACTCCATTTTGCTGGGGCTTTCCGACAAGAGTCTTGTGTCTAACAATACCATGACTCGTACATAACTCATTGAAATCTGACTCACAAAACTCCAAGCCGTTATCAGTCCAGAGCTTTTTTATCTTCCTTCCAGTTTGGTTCTCAACAATAGCCTTGAAGTTTTTGAACTTCAGGAAAGCTTCATTCTTATGCCTCAAGAAATAAATCCATACTTTGCAAGAGAAATCATCAATAAGGGTCATCATGTAACATTTTCCTCCCAGAGATGGAACCTTTAAAGGACCCCTAAATCAGAATGATATAATCAAGAATACCATATGTATGATGTGAAGCTGTTGAAAACCTCACTCTCTTTTGTTTTTCATATATGCTATGTTCACAGAAAACCAGTCTCCTGTACCTTGATTACCAAGAAGACCTCTTTTGCTAAGAAGAGTCATACCTTTCTCACTCATATGACCCAGATGCATACACCATAAATGAGTGAGATCATCATCAAATAATGAAGTAAAAACTGCTACAGACCCTGTCACAGTTGAACCCTGCATGTAATAGAGAGTCTCGCGTCTTATTACTTTCATCAATACCAAAGCACCTTTAGAAACCTTGAGAACTCCACCTTCAGCAGAATATTTACAACCAAGAAATTCAAGAGTACCTAAAGAAATCAGGTTGTGTTTCAGGTCAGGAACATGAAGAACATTGGTCAAGTCCCTGATAACACCATCATGGGTTCTAATTTGTACAGTTCAATTTCAACAACTTTGCAGTGAGCATCATTCCCCATTAGAACAACACCACGTCCAGCTTTCTCATATGTTGAGAACAAGTCCTTATGAGGACATATATGATATGTACATCCAATATCAAAAACCCATTCAGAAGAGTTCCTCTTATCTACCGGGACAACCAACAGAACATCTCCTTTAGAATCATATTCAACAACTCCGGCTTCAGCAATTTCCTCCGGTGCTTTGTTATTTTCCTCTCTTTGTAGCAATCAAAAATAACATGTCTATATTTCTTACAGTAACGACTTGTCTTGCTGGAATTACGCCATCTGGATTTAGATCTGAACTTCTTTTTAGATGTACTCCCTTTGTCTAGTGATCTGCCTCTAACCAACAAGCCCTCAGCTTTATCCTTAGAATAAACTTCAAGATCAAACTTTTCTTTGGACAACAAGTTTGATTTAACATCTTCATAAGACAAAGTTTCATTATTTCCATATAATATAATCTCTTTGAAGTTTTTATAGGTAGATGGCAGAGAGATAATTAACCGTGCAGCCTTGTCCTCATCCTCAATTTTGACTTCTAAATTTTTCAGATCTATTATGATTGAATTGTATGCATCAAGATGAGATTGAATGGAAGAACCTTCCGCCATACAAAACGTGTAGAAATGCTCTTTAAGATGAAGTTTATTGGCAAGATTCTTGGTCATATATAGAGACTCAAGTTTTAGCCAAAGACTTGCAACAGTAGTCTCACGAATAACCTCCGGTAGAAACTCTTTGGAGAAACTAAGTTGAATGGCAGAGAGTGTCTTTTCATCCAACTCTTCCCATTGTTTATCATTCATAGAGTCGGGTTTCTTTAACTTGCCTTCTAAAGCCTTCTTCAAACCATTGCGTGTGAGAACCGCCTTCATCTGGATCTTCTAGATACTAAAGCTAATTTTCCATCAAATTTCTCGATATCAAACTTGGTGACAGTTGACATCCTCGAACCTAGCTCTGATACCACTTGTTAGGAATTTGTCACGACTCAAGCCTAGGGCCTAGACGTGACACGGCGAATGGGGAACCCAAAGAAACCCAAACAAGCCTCTTAACTTATTGATTGCGGAAGCATAAAAAAGACATAAAGAGCAAGAATAGGAAGGGGCTAAGGGCAATGCTTGCATAACGTCATAATCAAGAGATAAAGAGTCAAAGCTCATATTATAGATACATCATGTCCAACAAACACCTCTAATACTTAGATAAGAGCAGGGGAGAAGACAAAGCAACCAGACTCACCCTCATAGTCAAAATAGAACATAAAGAAGAATGTCTCAATACATATTAAGAGCAACATAGACTAAGGTTCCCGAAGTGGAGAACTCACCAACAAGCTTGAGTAGTACCGAATCTAACCACGTGGAGGAGGACGATGATCAACTTGAGCACCAGTTGCGACATGCTGATATCATGTAGGCAAGAGTATGCGTTAGTACGTTTGAATGTACTAAGTATGTAGGATGTAATGCTACAAGAGATATGCATCATAATCAAAATGCATAACAATAGACAATAGACATAATATAACAATATGACATGTATGATCAATGCATAAGTAAAACTTGCTTAAGTAACTCATGCTCATATAGGATATCATATGTGAAGAAGAGACCAAGCTAGATTTTCAGAATACATACCCATTGGTAGGTTTGTGATGATGCACCCCATTATTTAGGTGGTGAGATACAAACCTCTCACTAAGTTGATGAGTACAAACTCCTATCTAGGTTGATGATGATGCCACCCCCATCACCCTGGTGGTGAAGTACAAACCCTTCACTAGGTTGATGAGTATGAACCCCCATCTACTTTATCCGGCTCTTGGTCCCCCCAGATTGGGCATGGTCTAATGCAACACTTTATATAGAATTCATCATATACATAAGCTCATTTCGTCATCATAACATCATTCATATCATATCTCATACTTTGGACCTTCAATTCCTCAAGAAACCATAGCCGGATATTTTATCAAACACTTGGCGGGTGTGTAATGGGGGTACAAAACTATTCAATTTAGAGATGAAATCGTAGAAATTTAGAGATAAAATCATGAGGGTACCTTAGCTTTGAAGAAGCTCTTGATGAAGATTGAAAATGGAGGCTTGAAGCTTGAAGGAAATCGTTAGTTCCGGATGAGGGTTTTGAGAGTTGATTTGGGAGTGAAAAATATGGCTAAGTCTTTGAGTGAGTTTTGGGGAATGTTTAGGATGATATGAGGGTGAAATATGGCTAAATATAGGTAAATACATGTTTGGGAACACTTAGGCCTAAAACCCAAAAGTCTTGAACCGTACAGAAAATAACTGGGCAGAAATTACACAGGTTCGTGAAGCGGACCTATCGCGAATGACAAATTTACAATGGTCTATGATAGCTGCGCGTCGCGGCCCTGTCGCAAATCGGTGCTGGAAATCAAAATTTTGAAAAATTGAAATTGCTATTCGTGCTCTAAAATTGGGGTTAGACCCTTTCCCCCTAACTTTGACCCCCTGAACAAGAATATGGAGTCGGATTTTCGATATTGCGCATGAATTTTGAGACATATGAAAATTACAATTACGGGCACTTCCGAGGCACATTTTCGGGCACTTTTTGGGGTCGTTTCAATATCTTCCCCTTGGGGACATTCGTCCCCAAATGTAAAAGAAACGTACAAAAGACAAGAGTGATCACCAACAAATCAGCCCCAACAAGGATGCAACATTACAATTGAAACGCCATTTCAAAATTTCAACATAAGTGTAAAATCGTCATAAGTTTGCCCACTTAAACATGAATGCATATGAATGACTTAGTAGCTGAAATATAAGACTTGAAATCATATAGGGGACTTAAAAATAGTACCTTAGGCTTGAGTGGATTGGAAAAGATAAGGATACCTCTTTTGCATGTCCGCTTTGGCCTTCCATGTAGCACTTTCGACATGTTGGTTCCTCCAAAGGACCTTAATGGATGCCAGCTCCTTGTTCCTCAATCTTTTCACTTGCCGATCCAAAATCTGAACCGAAACCTTCTCATAAGTCATCTTCAACAACACCACAACATCAAGAGGCACAATAACATTAGGATCACTAACACATTTTCTCAACATAGAGACATGGAACATCGGATGAACCAAATTTATTTCACTAGAAATCTTCAACTTATAAGCTACCTTGCCAACCCTCTTTATCACCTCATAAGGACCAACATATCTTGGACTCAAGTTCCCCTTTTACCAAAACAGACCACACCTTTCATTGGAGAAACTTTTAAATAGACCGAATCACCCACCTTGAATTCAAGGTCTCTTCTTCTCACATCGACATAGGATTTTTGATGACTTTGGGCTGTTTTCAACCTTTCCCTAATCATCCTAACCTTCTCAAAAGCCTCCATAATCATATCCGGTCCCAATAGATCCACCTCTATAATCATAAACCAACCAACCAGTGATCGATAATGCCTGTCATAAAGAGCCTTAAAAGGGGCCATACCGATGTTAGAATGATAACTATTGTTATATGCAAACTCAATCAAAGGAAGATGATCATCTCAACTACCCCTCAACTCGAATACACATGCCCTAAGCATATCTTCAAGGGTTTGAATTGTTCTTTCGGCTTGGCCATCCATTTGAGGGTGGAAGATCGTACTAAGTTAAACCCTTGTACCAAGACCTTTTTGGAAAGACCTCAAAAAATGCGAAGTAAATTGTGCTCCATGATCTCATATGATAGACAAAAAAACCCCATGTAACCTCATTAACTCATGGATGTACAACCTTGCATACTCTTCAGCCCCATATGTGGTCTTAACCGGTAGAAAATGATCCGATTTGGTCATCCTATCAACCACAACCCAAATGGAATCAAAACCTTTTCTAGTCTTGGGCAACCTAACCACAAAATCTATATTAATCACCTCCCACTTCCAAGTAGGAATCTCTATGTCTTGGGTTAGACCACCTGATCTTTGATGTTTGGCTTTGACTTGTGCACTACTATGGCAACCAGAAACAAATTTGGCAATGTCTCTCTTTATGCCTCCCCACCAATAAACATCTCTTAGTCCCTTTACATTTTGGTGGGACCGGGGTGGATAAAATAAGAAGAATTATGGGCCTCATCAAGGATTTCCTCCCTCAAACCATCAACACAAGTCACACACAACCTACCTTGGTACCTAAGGGCTTCATCTCCCCCTTGGGGAGAAAACCACTACTTTGTCCTCCTTCACCAAGACCTTCAATTCAAGCAAGAAGGAGTGAAGATCTTGTTTTGCTATCACCTCATCAACCAGTGAAGACTTAGACCCATCAACAACAACAACACTATCATCACCAACCTCTTCCATCCTAACCCCCAATCTAGCCAATTAATGCACCTCCCTAGCCATTTCCTTATCACCACCATCAACATGAGCTACGCTACCCATAAGCACCTTATTCAAAGCATCCACCACAATATTTGCCTTACCCGGATGATAATGTACACGCACATCATAGTCTTTAAGAAGTTTTAACCATCTTCTTTGCTTTAAGTTGAGATCTTTTTGAGTGAAGACATATTGGAGGCTCTTGTGATCGGTGAACACATAAACATGCACCCCATACAAGTAGTGACACCAAATCTTTAATGCAAACACAACACGGCTAACTCTAGATCATGGGTAGGGTAGTTTCTTTTATGCACTTTGAGTTGCCTAGAAGCATAGGCTATCACTTTACCATTTTGCATCAACATATAACCCAAACCAACCCAGGAAGCATCACAATACACCACAAATCCCTCTAGCCCATCCGGTAGTGACAATATAGGAGTAGACACAAGCTTATCTTTCAATGTTTGGAAGCTCCTCTCACAATTGTCGGTCCACATAAACTTAACCTTCTTTTGAGTCAATTTGGTCATAGGAGAAGTAATAGAGGAAAACCCATTAACAAACCTCCGATAGTAACCTGCTAAGCCCAAGAAGCTCCTAATATCTAATGAGGTCAATGGTCTAGGCCAATTTCTAATCACATCAGTTTTCGTGGGATCCATCTTAATACCATCCCCGGACACCACATGACCCAAGAATGCAACCTCCTTCAACCGAAATTCACACTTTTCATACTTGACATACAATTTCTCCTCTCTCAATCTTTGCAACACAACCTTCAAATAACCCATATGCTCCTCCCTACTATGTGAATAGATCAAAATATCATCAATGAAGACCACAACAAAGAAATTATGGTAGGGTTTGAAGACCCTATTCACAAGGTCCATGAAAATGGCTGACACATTAGTCAACCTAAAAGAAATCACCGCAAATTCATGATACCCATATCTAGTCCGGAAGGCCATCTTGGGAATATCACACCCCCTCACCCTTACTTGATGATACCCAGATCGGAGATCAATCTCTGAGAAATGGCTAGCCCATTGTAATTGGTCAAACAAATCATCAATCCTTGGAAGAGGATACCTATTCTTGATGGTGACCCTATTGAGTTGCCAATAGTCAATACATATCCTAAGGGACCCATCCATCTTCTTTACAAACAACATCGGTGTACCCAAGGTGATTGGCTAGGCCTAATAAATCCCTTCTCCAACAAATCCCTCAATTGTTCCTTTAACTCATTCAACTCCGCCGGGGCCATATAGTAAGGGGATTAGAAATGGGTTGAGTATCGGGGAGGAGATCCATGCCAAAATCTCTCCTTTCGGGAGGGACACCGGGAAGGTCATTTGGGAAGACATCAAGAAACTCATTTACAACGGGACAGACTCTATGAGAAGGACTTTAGACTCCACATCCATAACCCTCACAAGATGGTAAAGAAACCCCTTAGATATCAACTTACGGGCTTTAATGCAAGACATGAATCTACCCTTGACCACCACATCTTGATTTTTCCACTCAAGGACGGGTTCATTTGAAAATTGGAATTTGACCCTACGGGTTCTATAATCAATAGAAGCATAGTAGGCATGCAACCAATCCAACCCAAGAATGACATCAAAATCAACTATGTCGAATTCAACAAGATCACAAGGTAACAATTTATGCAAAATGCAAAATGGACAATTTCTATACACCTTCCTACCAATAATAGATGTACCAATAGGAGTAAAAACTTCATATGACTCATATAATAACTCGGGGTCAACATGGAACGTTTTAGTAATAAAAGGGATAACAAAGGAAAGAGTGTCACCCGAATCAATCAAAGCATACACATCAAGATCAAAGACTTTTTATATACCGGTAACAACGTCGGGAACCTCACTAACCCCTTACCTCCCATGTAGAATATAAAATCGGTTGTGACTTGGGCACCACCTCTACCCAATGGAATCGTATTTGCACCCCGGCCTTTGCCACAGTTTCTTGGACAATCTACCCTTTTGTGGCCAAGCTCCCCACAATCAAAGCATGCATTAGAGCCCTTCAAACATGGGCCCCTATGGCTCTTTCCGCATCTAGGATACACATCAATGGGAGCCACACCTCCAACACCTTGAGGTTTAGGGAAGTCATTGGCAAACCCCCTGTTAATAGTATGAGAAGTCCCTTGGCCTTGATTGAACCGGCCACCCCTTTGGAACTTGCCCTCAAACGGCCCTCTTGGCCTCATGACCTCTCCTTTTCCTCATCTTATCATCCTCCATTTGCTCAGCATAAGTCATCAACCGAGACAAGTCCATGTCACTAATTAGCAAAGCGGACCGACATTCTTCACTCACCAAGTCGGAGACCCCCATAACGAATTTATTCATCCTAGATCTAGGATCGGCCACTAAGTGAGGAGCATACTTTGAAAGTTGATTGAACTTAGGGCATACTCCCTCACACTCATAGCACCTTGCTTCAAGTTTGTGAACTCTACAACTCAACTTTCCTAGGCTTAAGAGAGAAGAACCGATTAAGGAAAGCAAATTTGAACTCCTCCCAAAGCACCACATAACCATTCACCTTCTCCCCCTTCCATTGATCATACCATATTTGGGCTACCGCTTTGAGTTGGTAGGCCTCCAACTCTGCCTTTTCATTCGGCCCAACACCCATGAAAGACAAAATTTTGTAGACCTCATCAATGAACTTTTGTGGATCTTATCCATCTTTGACCCATAGAACACCGGAGGATTCATCCTCATGAAGTCCCTTACCCTAGCTCTCGGGGTAGTAGCATGAGGGGGTTGGGCCTCTTGGTTAACTTGATTGGCCACAACTTGGGCAAGCATAATGAGAGCATCACAGAGCTCACCATTAGTAGGTTGCTCCTCCGCAGTTTAGGCCCTTCGTCCTTGAGTGTTTAGCATAATCTAGCATAGCAAGAATAATCGTTAGGGGGAAAAAACTCACTACAGCTCTATAACACGACTTAGAACATGAAGAAGGAAAACATTTCCTAAAACACCTCATAGCCTCCTATTCATAGTCATGGCGCGCTTCACAATCATGAATAGAACTCTAATCAACGCTGTGTGTTGGACTTCGAGGATCTATATATCAACCTAGTGCTCTGATACCAAGTTTGTCATGACCCAATCCTAGGGCCTTGACGTGACACAATGAATGGGGAACTCGAAGGAACCCCAAACAAGCCTCTTAACTTATCATTACACATCATTAGTCATGGAAGCATATAAAGACATAAAAAGCAAGAATAGGGGAAAATGGGCTATGGGGAAAGCTTTATGTATAACGTTATAATCAAGAGACGAAGAGTCAAAGCTCATATCATAGATACATAATATGTCCAATAAATAACTCTAATACTTAGATAAGAGCGGGGGCCAAGACAAAGCAACCGGGATCACTCTCATAGTCAAAATAGAACATAAAGAAGAATGTCTCAATACATATTAAGAGCTACATAGACTAAGGTCCCCGAAGTGGAGGACTCACCAACAAACTTGAGTAGTACCGATATAACCATGTGAAAGAGGAGGATGATCAACTTAAGCACCAGTTCCTACATGGTGATATCATGTAGTCAAGAGTATGTGTTAGTACGTTTAAATGTACTAAGTATGTAGGATGCAATACGATAAGAGATAAGCATCATAATTAAAATGCATAACAATAGGCAATAGGCATAATATAACAATATGACATGTATGATCAATGCATAAGTAAAACTTGCTTAAGTAACTTATGCTCATATAGGATATCATATGTGAAGAAGAGACCAAGCTAGATTTCCAAAGTACATACCCCTTGGTAGGTTTGTGATGATGCCACCCCATCACTTAGGTGGTGAGATACAAACCTCTCACTAAGTTGATGAGTACAAACCCCCATCTAGGTTGATGATGATGTCACCCCCATCACCCTGGTGGTGAAGTACAAACCCCTCACTAGGTTGATGAGTACGAACCCCCATCTAGGTTATCCGGCTCTTGGTCCACCCGAATTGAGCATGGTCTAATGCAACACTTTATATAGAATTCATTATATACATAAGCTCATTTCGTCATCATAACATCATTTATATCATATCTCATGCTTTGGACCTTCAATTCCTCAAGAAACCATAGCCGAATATTTTATCAAACATTTGGCGGGTGTGTAATGAAGGTACAAAATCATGCAATTTAGAGATGAAATCATGCAAGAAAATTCATTATAAAACCATCAATCAATACCTTGCAATATCCTCAATCAATATACATCAAAACCTCTCATCAAATCTCATAATTGGTCCAAGATTTATAACTCAAAACATAGCAAAACAGTCACAACTTTACATAGCTTTAACATAGTTCATAAACATGTTTATATTAGTAAGCCCAATTGAAAAATCAACCTTAAATCATGCAATTTAGAGTAAAGGAAGCTTAGCATCATGGGTGAAAGGAATCCATGAAAGAAACCCACATACCTTAGCTTTGAAGAAGCTCTTGATGAAGATTGAAAATGGAGGCTTGAAGCTTGAAGGAAATCCTTAGTTCCGGATGAGAGTTTTGAGACTTGAATTTGGGAGTGAAAAATATAGCTAAGTCTTAGAGTGAGTATTGGGGAATATTTAGGATGATATAAGGATGAAATATGGCTAAGTTAAGATAAAAACACATTTGGGAACACTTAGGCCCAAGACTCAAAAGTCTTGGACCATACAAAAAATAATTGGGCAGAAATTACACAAGTCGGCGATGCGGACCTATTGCGGACGACAAATTTACACTGGTCCGCGACAGCTGCGCATCGCGGCCCTGTCGTGGATCGATTTTGGAAATAAAAATTTTGAAAAATTGAAATTGCTATTCCTTTGCTCTAAAATCAGGGTTAAATCCTTCCTCCACCCCCCCTAATTTTGACCCGCTAAATAAGAATATGGAGTCAAATTTTTGATATCATGCACGAATTTTGAGATACATAAAAATTACAATTTCGGGCATTTCTGAGACATTTTCGGGTACTTTTTGGGGCTGTTTCAGAATTGGTATGAAGACAAAAAGTAGATGTAAGTACAAAAGAAATAAATCTGAGACAACACACATCAACTTTAACATGGAAAATTAACCCAAATGGAAAAAAAACCACGGACAACGACGAGCAATTTCACTATGTAAAAGATTGAGTACAATATGTCCTCAAGAAGGACAAGAATAATGAAAACCTCAGTACAATACTCTATGTTCTCTCTCTATATCCCTTAGTAAAATATACATGGTTATATATTTGTAAAAAGAAAACTTCCCCAATAAAAAAACTACACTTGGTTACTTGCTAACTCCACATGATCCCATGATCTGCCAACTTGCACAATTCATGGAACTGCCAAAAACCAACTGAAACCTTGTTGACAAAAGAGAAAAGAATAGATAAGTGAGAAATTTGAGGCAACTCTAACATATATTTTTATGCTTTTTTTTTAAATCTCTATTGTAAAGGATATTTGCATTGTTTCCTTCGACTTGAAACACCGATTATATTATATATACATTATTTTTGTAAGTTTTTCTTAACCAAATTGTTCACCAGCCACATTGAAGGCTTGTGGTTGAGAGGGATGATCACTATTTAATTTGAAGTTTTAGGTCTCTATTCATCTGATAACTGCAAATCTGATGTCATTATGGTACTGCACTTATCATTTTTCGCCACTTTATGTTCTTCAACTATGATTGTGAAAAATACCTCCAAGACCAGTTGGAGTTTTTGCTAATATGTTAATTCCTTTTGGCATCTAGAATTTAAAAGGTGCTTTATATAACTCAACATGGGTGAATCAATGACATTTGAAGGATTATATATTTCATCAAGTGAACTCACCAATTTTGGAATAGTTATAGTATTTCTATTAATAACATCAAACCATATTCCGTATTACTCTCGCATAGATTCACAAATTGGAATTTCACCTATCAGCCATCGCTGCGTAAACTTGGCTACAGCTAGCTTGATTCCAAGTTGTAGTTTCGTTATCTACAACTACTCCTCTCTACCAAACAATTTTGGCCAAATTAATGTGTTTATCGAGGATATTCTGTCAATAAATGTTTGTTGTGTACCTTATTCAACGCTTAGTGCATCTGTAACACTATTTCTTAAGGTCACAATTTTTCCTTCATGAAAACAAATCACAGAACTATAATTTAATGACTCAGCGAAACATGCTTTCACAACTTTATCTATTATTAGTTATCTTCCATACATAAAGTAGGAGCTTTCTTCTAAATAATTTTACAAATCCATCGTAGAATTCAATTTAAAAAGCAGACAACAGGTTGGTTTAAAATTTAAATATTTGTAATAAAGCGCTTTGGATTACGAAAAGTTGCAGTTTAGATGGTAATCAGAAGTTACTACACAGGTAGCTATATGGTTTTCAGAACTACATTATAGCTTCAGTTAAATAAACTCTTTTTATCGCGTTGTAATTTTGTATTCGTACTCTCTTTCCAACTATTTTGTTCTTTTAAAAAAATCTTTTATCTGTCATGTTTTGTCTTTGTTTCTTATTTCTTAAAATTCCGATTGTGGAAGATAGTTGTTTCTATATATTTATAAATATTACTATGCATGTTTATAGGAGATAGTTTTTATTTACTTTGTTTCGTTGCATTTAAATCTGTCTCATGCAGAAGTCCCTCACTTCTCTTACGTAACTAAACATTTGCGTTAATAAATAAATTCACTCATCAGTATTCATGGAATGAAGTCAATTTGTCGAGACTAATAGCATTCAATAACTTCACAATCGCCCTAAAAAATGCAACCCTTCTCCCTCATCAACGCCACACTCCAGGCCACCCCTGCATGAATTATATGTTTAAGATAAATGTAGCCTATCAAATAAATTTGTGATAATGTGGCAGGTCTGGATAGAGTTTTGAGGTACAAGATAGGATAAAGAAAGGATTTTCTTAATTGAGATTAGAGACAATTTTGAATGATGTATTCCCTATTTTTTTTTTTGAGAAAAGTCATTTTCTTTCAATTTGAGAAAAATAAATTCATTTGTAAAAAGAGTAGCAAAAAATCAATTGTATGTTATTGAAGGTTATTAGAAGTCACGCCGAAAGGCAATAAACCGCCAAATATTTTCCGATAATGCATCCCTGTTAGTAGAGAGTCATCACCTGCTTGCAAAAGTTGGCATGCCTTAAAGAAGGTTTAATCACTATGCCTTGAAAGGGACTAATAGACAACAATTTTGGCTATTTAATTAATCCACAGTCTACCTACTTAATTGCCTCTAAGTTGATTTTTCTTAACATCACCCACAATTTTTATACTGAAAAAAAATGTAATTCACTTTTTTAAAAATAATAAAAGTACTTGCACAAAAATTAGGTTCCTTAAGTTTCAGTATGTAACATTTAAAACATGATACATGAAATATTTAGATAATTTAAAAATAAAAATTAATATAGTAATTAGGTAATTGTTGCTATTATTATTACTTATGGGCCAAAGATTAGGGCATAGCCTTGTGGCTATTAAAGCCAAATTCCCAAATCAAATAGTAACCCACAACGTGAACCTAAATTTTCATATGCTTTAACCATGCCTTCCAACAAAAACTGTTGTCACGCCTCCTTGAATCAGCACGCCTCATTCGAACGGGTGCAAACCTTTTTCAAATTCACGAAATGGTCTTTAAAATGGCTTACAGCCTCCGATACTCCTAATATCAATCAACCTTATCTAACTTGCCTACTCAACTCCTAAATATTTCTCTACTCTCTGAAAGTTCTGATCGAATATAGCATATTCACTTCTATCACAGTTGCATACGGTGAGAGATGAATGATTAGTTAGGGTGCGAGTTTTCTAGAGATGGGAATTTATAAATTGGAAGCAAAATGAAGAGATGATGATCCTGAACATGATCCTTATTGATGAAAAGGTAATATAGATTTCTTTTAAAGTATAACCGACATAAAAAATTCTCTTTTTGGAATGCACTTATGGAATTAATTCTATTAGGGGACTTTGATACACGCTGTAATCTAGAAAAATCAAGTGAATAGCTTTCAAGATAAGTTAAGAGAAGGCTCTGTGATCATTATCAGAAATTTCAAAGTTACAGAAATATCGGGTGAATATAGATCGGTACAGTCGAAGTAGGGGTGACAAGATTAAGCCCAACACACCCACCCCGTTGAAGTTTGGGCGAGTTCATAACTCACCCAATTATTATCTCAACCTAACTCATTTTAACCCATTTAATATTGTGTTTATATGTAACCCGAACTAATTCGAGAGAGATCTTGTTAAAATATTTTCAAATCTTTTTTTCCAATTTGATATATTTTATATACCCATAATTAAAAAAAATATAATTTAATTAAGTACTAATATATTAAAAAAGAACAAATAAAATAAGTAAAACTTTGTAAAAGTTGGTTGGGTTGGGTCTTGACCCACTCTATAACCCGTTACTCAACCCGTTTTGATCCAATCCATTTTGACCCAAACCAAATTTGGATTGAGTTGGATTTTGACCCGTTTGGTGTATTGACCCATTATAACCTGTTCAAATTTAACACAATACGCCCAATTGCCACCACTAGGTTGAAGTTTAAAATCACATTCTTGCGGATTACTATCGTCTCAAAGTTGCAGGATGATATTGTTCAAACTCTTGAAAACGACTTTCAATTTGTTCAACCAAACATGATTCGCTCAAGGGTCAATAACAACACCGTGTTATCATGTATCGTTATTCGTATCATCTATCTTACTCATATTCCATAACATATGAAATTAATATACTACCTCCTTTACTTGTAGATGTGGTCAGATGTTTATGTGGAATCAGTCATCTCAAAAGTGTTGGGTCAAAGTGAAAAAAATGAGACATACACCTTCTTACTGATCCATAATCCACTTATCACCTTTGCATTACATTTGTATTCATTTATTCCAAGGAAGAAACATACAAAATGATGCCCAAATCGCTTTCATACATACCATTTTACTCTACTTTACGCGAATCAGATAGATTGATACTCTAATATATTATATTGCTCTTGTACACATTGTGAGAGGAATATGGGGAAGCATTTTACCCCTACTTGTACCCTAATGAATTTGGGTCCTACATTGTAATCATTACAACAACAACAAGGAATTTAGATGTAGTTACTTTTTATTAACATAACTCTACATTTTCACATATTTCTTTATGGGGCATAATGAGATCTAATGTTGGATACTTGGGAGCATAATGAGATTTAAAGTTAGATACTTTCCTAATAGGTGAATTAAATTTTAGTACTGCAGTCACAAGCAAACTATATGTTAATCTTAAAATGGACAACATCAACTCATGAATTCAAAAGTTTACTAGTGATTCTGTTCATTTTCAAGCTATTGCAACCGCTAATGTCGGTAACATTCCCATAGAAGAAAAGGTATCTATGTTTGAAAATAGAATGACTATAACAGAGTTATTAGATTCTGAATGAAGTACGAACATAGAGATAAGTACCTCGCTAACCCTTCCAATATATATATATATATATATTATATGGAAGAGTAGATCCAAGGACGATCAAGGGCAAGAGTGTCATTTTATATTAATAAAATATTTATCAAAAGAGATATCAAGAAAACTAAATAGTTGTAGAAACATCTATTATAAAAAGATGAAATGGATTATGATTAAGATTAATTTCATGTTACAAGAAAAAAATAAATAATTCTAAAAGCATCTTTTAATAAAAAGAAGAAACGTGAGGAATAAAGGATATATCTATCATTCTACCTTAATTTATTAAAATATTATATATTTTTCATAACATTTGTTCTCTAAATTCAATCTACATGGTTAAGCATCTAAAACAAATTTCATATATTATCCTTTTCTAGAAATTTATGCCAAGAGTGTATGAGATTTTCATAAAAGTTAATCCAAGATCTACAATATTCCAATAGAAATATAATAAAAAAAAATCAAATATACTTTAAGATGTGGGGTTGAATTATTTCTTCAAAAGATTATGAATTTTTTTTTTTGCTATTTTTTAAAAGTAAAACTTCAAGAATCCAGTTACTTTATTTTGTTATGAGTTAATAGTTAAAAACTCCATTAAACTTGACATGTTTTATTAAATGCACATCTTCATTATGAGAAGTCAATATAAAAACTTATTATTTTAAAATGTAATTAGCAACCTTACAAATAAAATGATGGATGACATATTTGCATATAAAGTAAAATATAAATATTTACTAAATTATAAAGGAGTAGCTCTTTATTTAAATATATAATTAGATTTATAATTTATTAGATATAAAATGTATTAATTTAAATATTAAATTTAATTTAAATTTGAAGCTGTCGAGCAAAATTTTGATGATAAAAAAACGACAAAAGAGTATTTTTAACATTATTCTTCTTTGAAATTAATCAAATCAAAATCTTAATTAATTATTGTAGAGTACTTATTTATTTTTCAATTTAGCTTAATATTATTGTTTTTTTTTTGTTGAGATAATAATGAAAATATAACTTCATACTAACAAAAAATCTATCAAGAAAAATAAATAGTTCTAGAAACATTTTTCTATATAAACATCTTTGTGTATATAGAAAGATGAAATGGATTCCGACCAAGGGTTAAAATGCAAATTCATGTTAACAAAAATGTACCAAGAAATATTGATCTTTGATGTAGTAATACACAATGATTTGTGATTATCAAATTATTTAATTAAATTTGATAAACAGATTAACTTTGAATCCTAATAAATTAATATTATTATGCAATAGCAAAAAATAAAAATGTTAGATGATAAATGTTTCACAATATAAAAGTGAATGTTTTAAAAAAATTAATGCCAACAATATATAGGTTAAATTGTTATTGTTAAATATATCTTGTAGATATTTTTATAATATATATTTGGAAGGTAAATATTTTGTGTATATTTTTGGAAGGTAGATATCTTGTTTATATTTAGTTCCTTAGAATTAGGCTAGTCTCACGCCTAATTGAAGGCTTAGCTTTGTATATATTCGGACTTTGCATATTGTTTATGGTCAAGAAAAATATTCCCCTTCTATCATGGTATCAGTTGTTTAGGGTTTGTCTTCTCGCTTCCGTTTGCCCTTCGCTACAGCTCTCTGTCCACGGCTCCTCCCCTCTTTCTTCTCTGTTCTTTCCTCTGTTTATTTCAGCCTCCAAAAAATGTCGGATAACAAATCCTCGTTTCATCCTGCATTCACCATCACCAACATCAAGACCAGTGTTCCTATTTTTCTTGAAATGGAGAGCTTTTCTTATTCTACGTGGGAAGAGCTTTTTTAAAATTCATGCAAAATCACACAGGGTCCTTCATCATATCATCCCTCCTAAAACCAAGCCTCCTCCCCCTTCTACTGATGAAGCGAAAGAACTTTGGTCGACCTTGGATGCCACGGTTCTATCGTGGATTTATTCTACAATTTCTAGGGACCTATTGCAAACTATAATCGAGTCCGATGCCACGACCATGGAAGCTTGGGATAGATTGCGTAATATATTCCAAGACAATCAACATTCCCATGCCGTTGCTCTAGAACAAGAGTTCTCTTCTACTGTTATGGAGGACTTTCCAAATGCTTCTGCATACTGTCAACATCTTAAGTCCCTTGCGGATCAATTAAAAAATGTTGGAGCTCCGGTCTCTGACAGCCATGTGGTTTTGCAAATGGTTGGTGGACTCACCAAGCCTTACCGTGGTGTAGGCACTGTAATTAGACAGAGTAACCCTCTACCCCCTTTCTAAAAGGCTCGGTCAACGTTGACCCTAGAAGAGGACGGCATGGCCAAGGAGGCAGCCATGGAATCCACCTTGATGGCCACGGCGCATGACGATGGTCCGGGTACTTCTGAGAAATCAGGTGGTTCGAAAAAAAAATACAGTAGTGGTTCAAACTCTGGTGGCCAAAAAAATAGTGGTGGTTAAAAAATTACTGGTGGTGGTCGCGGCAACCCAGGCTCCGGTGGTGGCAAAGGTGGTCAGATAGGTGGATACTCTGACTCGGGTGGACAGTCGGCACGACCCCTACAATGGCAGCAGTACCCTTGGGAGTGGCCTTGGCCCGTACCTCCCTGCCCTTATCCCACTCAAGGGTGGGCTATGCCCCCTACCATATGACAGGCCGATTTATTGGGCCCAAGGCCACAACAGCAGCAGGCTTTCGTGCAACAGGCTCCTTCTCCTCCTTTTGGGCAGTCCGGTTCATATACTCCCACAGAAATTGAAGTCGCAATGCACACTATGTCTCTGCAGCAACCTGATCCGATTTGGTACATGGACACCGATGCAACGTCTTATATGACTTTCTCTACCAGTAATCTCTCGTCTTATTTTAATTTGAACAATCATCCTAATCATAATATTATTGTTGGTAATGGTCACACTATTCCATTTCTTGGCTATGGTCAATCTAATCTATCTTCCTTGTGTCAATCCCTTTCCTTGAAAAATATTCTACATGCTCCCAAATTGATCAAAAATCTGATTTCTGTTAGAAAATTTATTACTGATAATTCTGTGTCAGTTGAGTTTGATCCTTTTGGTTTTTCTGTGAAGGATTATCGGACGGGGAGGCCAATAATGAGATGTAATAGCCAAGGTGACCTTTATCCCTATTCATTTTCTCACACCAATCAAGCTATTCCTTCAACTTTTACTGCCGTTACTCCTAAGCTATGGCATGATCAGTTGGATCATCCGGGGTCTTCTATTTTAGATGTGCTTAGGTAGAATAAAAGCATTGATTGTACTAAACATTCTAGCTCTAGTATTTGTGGTTCATGTGTTCTTGAAAAACATATAAAATTTTCTTTTGTTCCTTCAACTTCGAGTACTTCTTTGCCTTTTGATATTCTACATAGTGACCTTTGGTCCTCTCTTGTTTTGAGCTCTATCGGACATAGATATTATATCTTGTTTTTAGATGATTATTCCAAATATTTGTGGACATTTCTGTTAGCCCAGAAATTGGATGTTTATAATATATTCTTGAAGTTTAAAAATCACATCTCCACCCAATTCGAACGTAATATTAAAAGTGTTCAATGTGACAATGGTAG
>JAABOM020000323.1:0-60697 GCA_011800125.2 Solanum clarkiae
GCACAGTGAAGTCATGTCTCGCACTTTAGACAGCGTGGCCCCAACGGCCTAGTCTTATGCATTTTCTTTTGGCTTGTCATTACTATTTATCTTCTAAAAGGCATGTCAAACATAGAAACCCCTTATAATATGTATAGAACACATATAGTTACTGGTTGGTTCTCCCAAGCCTTATCGGCAACGGGTGCCGGTCCGGCCTATGGGACTGTGGGGCGTGACATAGTCACTTCTCTAAAGTTAATCTTCGATCCGGGTATCACCAAGTGAAAGTGAGGTACTGTGACATTCCTAAGATGGCTTGCTGGACTAGGTATGGGCACTTTGAGTTTGTGGTTAAGTCCTTTGGGTTGACTAATGCACCGGCTATATTTATGGATCTTATGAATTGGTTCTTCAAACCCTACCTTGACTTGTTTGTGGTGGTTTTTATTGATATATCTTAATATATTCCCATAGTAAGGAGGAGCATATGGATCACTTGAGGGTGGTGTTGCAAGTCTTGAAGGAGGAAAGATTATATGTTAAATATGAAAAATGTGAGTTTTGGTTGAAATAGGTTGGTTTTCTAGGGCATTCGGTGTTGGGTGATGGCATTAAGGTGGATCCTAAGAAGAAGTAGGTGATTAAAAATTGGCCTAGACCTTTGAATCCATCAGATATTAGAAGTTTCTTGGGTTTGGCATGTTATTACAGGAGGTTTATGAATGGTTTCTCTTCTATTGCTTCTCCTATGACTAAATTGACACAAAAGAAGGAAAAATTTGTGTGGACCTATAAGTGTGAAAAAAGTATCCAAACTTTGAAAGATAAGCTTATTTCCGTTCCTATCTTGTCTCTACCGGAAGGGTTGGAAGGGTTTGTTCTATATTGTGATGCCCTAATGATTTGTTTGGGGGTGTGTTTTGATGCAAAGTGGTAAGGTGATAGTGTATGCCTCTTGATAACTTAAGGTCCATGAGAAAGATTATCCCACCCATGATCTTGAATTGGTGGTTGTGGTATTTTCTTTGAAAATTTGGCATCACTGACTGTATGGAGTTCATGTTCATATGTTCACCGACCACAAGAGTGTCCAATATGTTTTTACTGATGTTCTATCAAAATACAATACATTTGATGCCTGAAACAAGGGATTATGCATGCGACTTTTTATATTTTTATGTGTTTTTGTCTTGTTCTTGCAGAAAATACAAGTTAGCATGATTTTGGAAGAAAATTGTAGATTTTGCTTAAATACAGGACATACGAGCCACCCTACAAGTCATAGCCCAAGATACGAGTCATAAGGTGCCCTCATAGCATGAAATAGTGAGCAAAATTAAGAAATTGCAAAGTGAAAGTCAGCTATACGAGGCTAACCTACGAGTCATAAGTCTCACTATAAATCATAGGATGTGCCCTTGTAGCAAGGAACAGTGAGCCAAAAGTTTTGACCAAGAACTACAGCCCTAGACTGCAAGAAGAGCATATGAGTCATAGCCCAAGCAACGACTCGTAATAGTGGGTCGTAGCAGTCAAGTCTAAAATATCAAGTGCTGACTACGAGACCCCGATTATGACTCGCAGGTCACCCTACAGTCATATCTGCAAGGTGTAATTGCTGCCAGTTATATTTTCTATTTAATTTTTAGTGTGTTTTATTAATTAATATAAATAGTTAATGTTAGGGTTTTAGCTAAAGACTTTTGAACATTTTTCATATTCCATCACTTTGAATATTCTCTCTTGAATATTTCTAGGGTTTACTGTAGATTTCATTTTTTAATTTGAAGATCTATTTTGGGGGATTGAAAATCACATTGTACTCATCTTCCAATGATCCAAGCTTGTGGTTTTCAACTCGAAGGTGTTTTTGTTCTTCATTGTTTTGGGTAATCTATCAACTATGTCTCTCATATTCATTGTTGTTGATTTTGCATTAGCCATGAGTAGCTAAGCATCCACAACTTGGGGTTGTGGGAACCATGAGTAGACTTGAAAAAACCTAGACTTTGTATATTTCTTTGATAGGGTTTTTGCATGTATTGTTTATTTCCCTTCGCTTTGATTGTTGTTTGGTGGTAGCCAATACCAAACTCTGCCTACTATCATGATCCCGACTAAGGTAGTGATGAATAGGAAAAGGAAGTAGATGACAGGATTTGATTGATGTGTTCTCATCTAATAAACTAAACCTGACCAAGGGGAGGTTGACTGGGACAATAGGTAATGGTTAGTTGGCACACTATGGTTGCTGACCAAGTGCCATGGTGAAATTTGACCTTCACCTTCACAAGAGGGCTGGAAAAACCTAAGTTACTGTCCTACATGTGAATTCATAATTAGAGTTATGTTCTCTAGGGTAATTAAATCAACTAACCATAGGGAACACAATTCCCAAGTTGTCCCTCAATTTGATTGTCTTCTTGCATAGATAGTGCAGTGTTTACTTTTGTTCTTAATTTTGAACCATACCCCCTATTCCAGAGACTTTAGTAATCGATGGTTGAAATGATTGATAGTGGATCTATATAGTCAATCCCCGTATTCTCTATGGATTCGATCCTAACCTTCAGTTAGATTTATTGCTGATTGCGACCACTTTACTATTGAAGCGTGAATATAAAAAATTATGGCACCATTGCCGGGCAATATGACTAGGTTCTTGACTTGATTTCACTATTGGTTAATTCAAGTGTTAATTTCTAGATTCTCTTGTATTTTACTTTTATGTTTGTTTTTGTTGTTTAGTCTTACTTGCAGGGTGTACTAGGTTGTATGCCTAATCAAGGAGCCAGGGTAATCCCTTAGCTCCGATCACTTTTGAGATCCATCGAATCAATAGAAGAATGGCTCATGTGAATGAGCATATCACGATTGAGTAAGAAATGAATGTGAATGATGATGATATGGGAAGAGAGGAGAATCCACCACCAAGGGATAATAGGGCACAACTTAGGGATTTCAATGGAAACGCTTATGGTTGGAATTAGTATCGCTTGAACCCTATGGACATAGATGTTACTGGTGTTATAGTGTTGCCACCATTACCGGCAGACAGTAAGTTCATAGTGTTGAGTGGATTGCTCCAAATGCTCTAAAATTGTGGTTTGTTCACAGGGTTACCTTCAGAGGATCCCCATCGTCATCTCCATAATGTTGTCTTTGTCTGCAAGAGTGTCATGGGAACACAAAATCTTTCTTTGGATGCAGTTGGTCTGTGAGTGTTCCTATTGTCACTAACTGGTAATGTAGCTGTTTGGTTATCTGAGCTTCCTCAAGGTACAATAACAAGCTGGCAGAGCTTCAAAGAGTTTTCCTGGAAAGGTACTTCCCAAGGTCAAAGAAGCTTAAGCTCAAAGACCAAATAAACAATTTTGAGCAGTTGCCCCGGTGACTCTATTAGCACCACATAAGAGAGGTTAACTGAGTGTTTGTGAATGGTTCCTGATTATAAGATTGTTGATGATGCCTTGGTTAAGATTTTCTATCGAGCGCTTGACGAGAATAGTCAAGCTTGTGCCGACACAATCATGGGAGGCATGTTTCTTGACCAACCTTTTCCATTGATCGCCAAAATGATGGAGCAAGTAGTTAAAACCAATAGAGCATGGGGTCAAAGAGAGAGAGGTACTTTGAATATGTCTTGTGCGGCAAACACCAACAATGAGCAAGCTAAAGTTAATGAGGAGATCATGCAACAACTTTCCTAACTTCGCATGAGTATAGACTTGGTTTTAAAGAAAAACCAAGCAAGTGCCCAAGTGGTAAACCGCCAACCTCCTAAGGCTTCCATGTATGATGAATTATTCTTTGATGAAGATGCTTCCTTCGTAAGTAACCAATCAACGAGTTTTCGAAACAACCCCAAGGGTCCAATTCGGACTATTGGAGGCTAGGTTCGGGAATCAAGGTTGGAACTACAACCGTGAGGGTGCATATAGAGATAATCGAGGTGGTTATTATGAATAAGAAAGGGTACCAGATGCCGAATGGAGTAGAAGAGATAGCTATAAAAATGGTCCTTATGTGCCGCCACACAACCATGATGCTAGATCAAGTACTTCTAGGATTGAGGAGATGTTCAACAAGTTGCTGAAAAGGGTTGACCATCAAGATGAGACCTTGAAAGTAATGAAATTGGATATTTCAAGCATAAACCAAAAGATAGAGTATCATTTGGTGGCCATTAGACAATTGGAACAACAATTTGGGCAAGTTTCTTCTAAATTGAACCAACACTAGAAGGGCACTTTACCAAGCAATACGGTTCAAAATCCCAAGAATAATGGGCATTGCATGGTAGTCATGACTAGAATTGGTAAAAGTACCATTGATCCCCCTATGTCGGTGGTTGAGGACGAAACTTTTGAGAAGGGTATTGATAACCAAGTTGTGGATGAGGGAAAAGGTTTGGCGAATATGGAAGTGCAAAGTGAAGAAGCGAGAGAGCAAAAAAAGGCTAGGATGATCACAAAACCTCCTCCACCCTTCCCTGAAAGACTTAAGAATAAGGAGGATGGCAAATTGAAACACTTCCTCTCGATGCTAAAGCAATTGTCCATCAACATTCCCCTGCTATAAGCTTTGGAAAAGATGCCTGGGTATGCCAAGTACATGAAGGAATTGGTACAAAGAAGCGCACCTTGAGCCAAGAGATTTCGCAAGAGCTCCAATAATATAGTGCGATTATGACCAAATACATAGTTCAAAAGAGGGAGGACCCCGATGCATTCACTATTCTTTGCACCATTGTTGATGTAGAATTTGCAAGGGCATTATGTGACTTAGGAGCAAGTATCAATTTGATGCCCCTTGCCATTTTTAAAAAGCTTGGTCTTGTCACTCCTACTTACACAAGAATGAGGTTGCTCATGGCAGATTGAACTATAAAGAAGCCAGAAGGGATACTTTTTGATGTGCTTGTAAAGGTTGATAAATTCATCTTTCCCACAGACTTCGTGACCCTTGATTGGGAGGTTGATTTCGAGGTGCCCATTATATTAGGAAGACCATTTCTGGCAACCGGGAGAGCCTTGGTGGATATGAATTCGGGTCAATTTTGATTCAGGGTCAATGATGCAGAAGTTGTGTTTGACATCCGCCAATAAATGAAACATCCGAATGAGTTTAAGAGTGAAGTTTGGGCCATTGAAAATTTTTGATGATGGACATAACAAAGTCGAGCCACGACATTAAACAAGGCGCTTCTTGGGAGGCAACCCAAGTATCTTTTATGTTTTTGGATCTTTTTAAGTTTATTTTGGTTGTTTGAATTGTTAGGTAGTGGATTGATGTTTATTTTGAGTGTTAAATCATTGAATCAGTTGTGTTATTTTGGACATTGGTGTATTTTGAGGTTTGGTTTGCTGGTATAAACCAATAGCTGGAAAACTAAAGCAAATTGCATTTGGAGCAGCCTCTATGAGCAGACGTATGAGCCGTAGTGCACACTACGACTTGTAGTCATGCCTTGTAGAGGGAAATAGTTAGGATTTTAAGGTGGCACACATAATACGAGCCAACCTTACGATTCGTAGGGTTCCCTACAATTTGTAAGTGGGGTTCATAGTCCTTAGGTATGAGTTCTTAATTTTTCTAAGTATTGGGGTCTACTACAAGACCAGGACCTATGAGTCATAGGACGCCCTATGACTCATAGTCGGGGTTTCGTAGAACTAATCTGCAGAATTTTAATAGTCGATCCAGTTGAGTATATTAGGGGTCAAACATTCATTTGACCCCTAATTTCTCTTATTTTAAAAGGTTTCGTCTCCCAAAGCATCCACTAAACCTTTTCTACTATTCCGATCATCTTCTCTATCAATCTATGTCACTTTTCGATGGGTCAACTACCCTAGGGTTTCGGCATCCCCTTTTTCCCTTCATTGCGACTAATTGCTCTTCATCTTCCCAAAGTGGTATTTTTCTTGGTTAAATTATGCACACTCATGTTATGATTCCCGCATATTGTTGGATGATTGTGTGTTTAGTTAGGATATTGAGAATACCCTTGAGAATATGATTTAGTAGATATAAGAATTGGGGTTTGGTTGATTAATTGCCCTAGTGTTGTTTTGAATGGTGAAATCACCTTTGTTAGTTGATCGTGATGTTAACATATTGATCATATGGGTATAGTGCATGAGTTTTGGTTGATCAATTTGTGAACTCATGTCGGGATTGGAATTGGGTTGATGTGATATGTTTGGAATATGACTTATCATTTGAGATACCCATTGTATGGCTTTGTTTAACTCCTTTAAACTTTTATGATTGTGTGTTGGTGTTGATAATTGTGAGTTTGGGGATCGTTTGTTCTTGGTATTTCTTAAAGGTTATTGGGAAGTATTTTTTAATTGTTTTGATCATGAGTAGATCTTTGTGGGATAAGTTTTGACTTGGGTAAACACATTTGAGTAATGGGATTGTTTGTGTGCTTGAGATAGTGTTTAGACCTTACTTTGATGCTGTTTATTTTTAGTTAGAATGATTTGGGATTTTCATGGTGAAGGCAGAGGCAGTACTGGTACCTGTTATTTCATACTACGAGGCCTTCCTATGACTCATAGGATGTCCGTCGAGTTGCAGTGGCCCTTCGTAGGGAACAACAATAACCTATGGTTCCTTATCATTTACCATACGAGACCGACCTACAGGTCTTAGTGTTCACTATGAACCATAGTGATGGACTCGTAGGACACCCTATGAGTCATATTTGAGTCTCGTATGTGTGATCAGAATGATATCTTTTCAGGTACCTTGACATACAGGCTACTGTATGACTTATAGGTCGCCCTAAGAATCATACCTGTGCCTTGTATCTTTAGACCTGCAACTGGTTTAGTGCAATTTTGTTTGTATTTCTTTTGTTGGTTTTTGTTATTCTTTGTTTATTCTCTTGTATGAGTCCTTCTTGATTAAACATTATGGTGCTCAGTTTTTGTTATGGGGTTGATTTTCAGGTACAATGCCTCTAAAAGATAAACATGCTATTCAAGCTTTCAAAAGGAAGTTGGTTGACGAGTCTTCAGAGACCGAGCAGTCCGAGGGATCTGTGGAAGTCCACAGAGTCCACATTGACCCTCAGGAAAATGTGCCTCAGACTAGGGCCCACACTGCACAAACCCCAATGGAAGTTGTGTAACACCCCACACCTTACAGTACTAGTACAGTGCAAATGAAACATGGTGAGGTTTGGTTAAGTTAGTGCCAAATTTGTAAAAGTGATTGAATCTCCTGTTAATAGGCTATATGTGTGTCTAACGCTTAACAGGGTCGAGTGCATATTTATTTTGTGTCGAATTGAGGAGATCATGGCCTTAAATAAAGTAAGAGAATTGAGGTGCTTGTAGGACTTAAGAAGCTAGCAAGTGGGTCACCTACTTGCTTAGCTTAAATTTGCTAGCTAAACGGAGACGAGGCTCGGCGTCGAATTGTCTAAGTCCGATTATGAATAAAGTCCGTGTTAAGGGTATACATTTGGCCCATGTTTTGGCATCACACAGACTATATTTTCATCCCAAGAAAGATATTAAAAAGGGCCCAAAGACATCACAACACACTTAACCATTTGGGCCCAAACTAAGTGAAGGGAAAGTTGGAAAATAGATAGCCCAAGCCCATCAACTTAGTGACCCATTTAGGCCCAAGTGAAAGGAGAAAGGAGCTGCATCACCATATTGATAATGTAAGGCTAAAGTAGCCTTGGTAAGTTGGCCAAAGACCCCTTTATAAAGGGCTCAAAACAACTCCCACAAGTCATTGTTAACTTGACCAACAAAAAAAAATTAGATTGTCTCCAAGTTTAATCTCAACGTCTCTTGACTTTGTAAAGCAGCTAAAAGGAACTTCTAGGGTGGTCGCCAAGAGGTCGAAGAGGCTCCAGATGTGGTTACCAGTATATTAAGAGTTTTTGATTATGATGCATATGCACTTTTAGATCCGAGAGCAAATTTGTCTTTTTTAACCACATTCTTTGCATATAAGTTCCATATATGTCCTGAAGTCCTCCAAGAGCCCTATGAGATGAGTAACCCCATAGGTGAGTCTATCATAACCCTAAGAGTCTATAGAGGTTGCCCAATTTCTATCTTTCATAATGTGATTTCATGTGACTTAGTCGAGCTTTCCATGGTAGAATTTGATGTGATCTTGGGATGGATTGATTGCATGCTTCTTATGCCTCCATTGACTGTAGAACACATAAGATTAAATTCCAATTCCATGATGAGCCAGTTCTTGAATAGGAGGTTAGCAACTCTTCATATTAGGGTCGATTCATTTCTTTTGTAAAAGGTTGCAAAATAATTTCCAAGGGATGTATCTACCACTTGGTGAGGGTCAAAGATGTCTCTTCCAAAGTTCCTTCTCTTGAGTTAGTCCCTATTGTAAGTGAATTCCCTGATGTCTTTCCCATATGAGTTACCTGGTGTCCCTCCCAAAAGGGAGATAGATTTTGGCGTAGACCTTCTGTAACACCCCACATCTAACGTGTACTTATCCTATGCATATGGAACATGATATGACTCGGTCAACTTAGCATCTATTTTTGAAAGTGCTCGAATTTCAGTTCAAAGGACTATATGTACGTCTAACACTTAAGACGAGTGAGTATATATAAGTTTTAATTCAAATTGAGGAGATCACGACCTTAAACAAAGTGAAAGAAGTGAGGTTCTTGTAGGACTTAGGAAAGCTACCAGGTGATTCACCTCCTTGCTTAGCTTAAATTTGCTAACTAGATGGAGACGAGGCCCGACGCCGAATCTGTCCAAGTCCGATAATGAATAAAATCTGTGTTAAGGGTGTAACTTTAGCTCGTGTTTAGCATCGTAAATGGACAATCTTTACAGCCCAAGATAAATAATAAAAGGGCCCAAGTACATTCATGACCCACTTGACGATTCGGGCCCAAATTAAGTTAAGAAAAAAGAGAAAAGTGGGAAGCCAAGGCCCATCAAGTTTGAACCCATTTAGGCCCAAGAAAAAGGGCCAAGCTGCTGCATCACCACCTTTATAATATATGGTTTAAAATACACAAGAAAGTCGGCCAAACTTGTCCCTTTAAAAGAGCTTAAAAGTAGCACCTTTAAGCCATTCCAACTTGGAAAAAAAAAGATTTTTCAAAGCTTTCCCTCTATCTTAACCTTGCAAAGCATCCACAAGAGACATTTAGGGTTCTTGGAGAAGTCCTACACCTTGAAGGTAAAGGTAAGTAAAGATACTTATGTGTTTAGTATGATTTTTTCATGAAAAACAAGAGAACTAGGCTGCTCATACTTGTGCTAAAAGTTTGGACAACATGTGTTCCAAAGATAGTTGTACACTTTTCTTGTTTATTTGGAAACTTTTCACTTCTTGGTGTCACGACCCAAGCGTAGGGCCTAGACATGACACGACGAATGGGGAACTCGAAGGGACCCTAAACAAGCCTCTTTACATATCATTACATATCCTTGGTCGCGGAAGCATTAAACAACATAATTATATTAGAAACAAGGGCAAAGGGGCTAAGGGAAACCTTTCATAATATAAACATCAAAACAAGAGAGTCAAGACTCAATACAAAACATGTCCAAAAACACCTCTAAAACTTAGATAGGAGCGGGGGCCAAGGCAAGCAATTGGGCTCACCCTCATAGTCAATACATACATAAAAGAAATATAGTATTAGTATATAGCATGAGATCATAGACATTATCCCCGGAATGGAGGACTCACCAACTAGCTTGAGAGAAATCGTACTAGCCACATGGAGGAAGATGCTCATGTTGGGCTCCAGTTCCTACATTGTGACATCTTGTAGGCATAGAGTATGCATTAGTACATTTGAATGTACTAAGTATGTAGGATGCAATGGAACAAGAGATAAGCAACATAATCGAAATGCATAACATAGACAATGAATAAGCATGTAGCAATGTGACATGCATGGAATATGCTTGAAGTAAATCATGCTTACATAGAACATAATACATGTGCAAGAAGAGACCATCATTATAGGATTCATAGTTTATTAAGGTACCAACCACTATATTGGTTGATGGATCGTCTCACCCTACCACCCATGGTGATTGAGGTACCAACCCCTTAATTGGTTAGTGGATCGTCTCACCCTACCACCTATGGTGATTGAGGTGTCAATCCCTCACCCCTGTTATCAAGGTACAAACCCCTCAATATGGTTGGTGGATCATCTCACCCTACCACCTATGTTGATTGAGGTACCAACCCCTCAACCCGATTATTAAGGTAAAAACCCCTCGACATGGTTATCAAGGTATAAACCCCTCGACATAATTACATAGGATCACAACCCCCCGACTGAGGCATGATCAATTCCCAACACGATGTAGGAGAATATCATATACATGTATTCCTTTCATCATCATAAAGTCATTCAACTCATAAGGCATGCATTGGACCTTCAATTCCTCAAGAAATCATAACCAAACATTTTATCAAATACTTGGCGGGTGTGTAGTGCTAGTGTTAAATTATGCAATTTACGGATGAAATTATGCAAGAAAATTCAATGTAAAGTAATCCATCAATACTTGGTAACACCCTCAAGCAATATACATCGAAACCCTTCATCAAATCCCACAATGAATCTTAGATTCATAGCTCAAAACATGCTAAAAAAGTCACCATGTGATGAAACCGCAATATAGTTCATAGTCTAATTCGTAATATGTAAGACCCTTAAGTAAATCAACTTGAAATCATGCAATTTAGGTAGAAAGGAAGCTTGGGTACCAAGGGTGAAAGGACCCATTGGTTGAAACCCACATACTTTGACTTTAGAGAATTTATTGATGAAGATTGGAATGAATACTTGAAGCTTGGATGAATTCCTTAAGATCCGGAAGAGATTTATACACCTGAATTTTGAGAGATATATTAGTCTAAGAGTTTGAGAGAGTATTGGCGAATGTATTGTATGATATAAAGATGAAATATAGCTAAGTATAGGTATTTTCACGCATGGAAAAATTTAGGCCCAAGACCCAAAAGCCTTGGACAGAAATGAAAAACTGCACAAAAAAAAATGTATAGAGGCGTGCCCTTGGTGAGTTAGCTCTCTGGAAATCGCATTTTTGGCGATTTTCAAATTTTGCTACGGTTTCTCTTAAGTCAGGATCAGACCTACTTTTCACTCAATTTTCCCCTTAAACAAGAATATGAAGTCGGATTTTCGATATCACGCACAGATTTTGAGATATATGGAATTATGATTCCGGACACTTCCGAGGCATATTTTCGGACACCTTTTGGGGTCGTTTCACTTGGTTGGCTTAATTATAAAGGGAGGTTGCTATTTTAAATGAGGTTTAGCTTTGTAATGATCTATTAACGTTCGTGTATGTTATCATAATTGTGCTCGTAGTTGGAGCTTGTGGGCTAATAATTGGAGATTATTTTTTCATTTCCTCCATCTACTTTGGTACTGCTTTTGGACTATTTTAGGTCTATTGTTATTGGTAAATATGGTGGGAATAGTTTGATTAAAGTTGGAACAGGTTTGAGATTGTTGACGTCGAAATGTAGCAGAGGGATGTAATGTTATGCCGCCTACTTGTATGTTGTGCATAATTGTCATATATTATGCTTTGTGCACTGTTATGAAACTTTTATAACACTAAAACATGCTGCACATGATACTTATATGAGAATGAGTGTTAGAAAATATGATTAGAGGCTAAAAGGTCGAAAGAATACGCTCGGGTTGATAATTACACGCTTGCTGCCCGTGTGTTATTTTTTTATTTTAAAATGAGATTGGGCTGTCAAGATGTGTTTATTAGCTGCTAATACTAGTTTTATCAACTACTCTATTATAGATAAATATTTGGGGAAAAAGGAGGTTACTTCGAGGTAATAACGAGGTCGTACAACAAGGTATGTAAGGCTACTCAATTTCGTATTACATGGCATGAAATCTAGATTTTTTCTTAGCACATAAAGACGCTTACCAGCTCTGACACAGATAATAATCATGTCTCCACTCTTTCACACACTCATATGCTTCGATACACCGTTATTTCTAAATCTGAATATATACTTGGATACCAAATACATGAGTTCCCTTTTGTTAAATAAAGTTCATGCATTGTTTTGCCTCCTATGTATTTTCTTATCTGTGTAACCTACTCTTTTCATTATATTATTGTCTTGCATGATTTTTTATGCACCACATGCTATACTCTGGTCCTACAGCTCCAATATTATGACCACCAAAAGAATCATCTCAAATGTAAATAAAAGATAATGTATGTTGCTTATTGATGGGTCGTATCCCAAGGGTGGAAGAATCATCTAGCATGGGTCGATCCCATATCCTAGGGGTGAAAGGAAAGCCTAGAATGGGTCCATTCCGATATTGATTTATCACTGATTAACTGGTGATTTGTATTACATGTTATACACAGATTATACAGTAAAGTAAGGTAAAGTAATAAGAAGGACATAAAGTACATGATTTCACAATATGACTAAAGGTGGTCTCTTATCCTTACACCAGCGCATGATTACATTTGAGTTCTTGCTTCATATACAGTACTTCCTGCCTTACATATTCAGTACATTATCTCGTACTAACGTCCCTTACAGGGGACCTATATTTCATGCTGCAGGTACATGTGCTAGTAGCTCTCCCCAGTAAGAGTACATGATATCCAACTGTTGTTACTAAGCTCCAGGTTGCTTTAGGGCTTTGTGTGTCTAGAGCTGATATTTTTGTATTGTATAGTTTTTCATGAGACAGGGCCTGTCCTGACCCTTATCAGATGTTATTCCTCATCTAGAGGCTTTGTCGATAATGTAAAGTAAAGTGTGGTCATGTCTCATACTTTAGACATTATGGCTCGAACGGCCTAGTCATATGCATTTCCTTTTGGCTTGTTATTATTGTCTACTTTCTTGAAAGCATATTGACTGTGGAAACCCCTTATAGTGTCCATAGAAAGTGCATGGTTACAAGTTGGTTCTCTGGAGCCTTGTCGGCACTGGTTGCCAGTCTGCCATAATGGGGCTTTGAGCGTGACAAAAGTGGTATCAGAGCGGGTCGTCCTAGGGAGTCTACAAAGTCATGTCTATGTAAAGTCTTATTTATCGATGTGTTTTGCACCATATTTATAAGCAGGATACTATGTGGAATTTAGGAGTTGTCACTTTCTTTTTATTCTTTAGATCGTACCACAGAGCCAAGTGTAATAGGTGGATTATGTCTAACCTCTAAATTTTTTTGTACAATAAGTATGCCAGAAACCAGGAAAAATAAAGGCAAAGGCAGAGAAGTAGAAGTGGTATTTGGTATACCTAGCAGGGTGAGACAACGAAATGAGGCTCAATATGAGTCTCTGTCATAGACATCTCTAACTCCTCCAGCTCCTGATGAACTAGGAAGTAGTGAAATTCCCCAAGAACGACCTACTAATGTCACCGTTAAGGATCTGAGAAATGAAGTCCATCTATTGACTCTTATAGTTGCTGGCCAAGTCCAAAGACAAGAAGGACAAATTATAGGTGCAGGTGGTGCGAATGGGGGTAGCTAGCACGAGGATACATGACTTCCTTAACTTGGACCCTCCATCCTTTACCGCGTAAGATGCTAATGAAGGTCCACAAGACTTCATTGACTAGATTCAACACATTGAATATTATGCATGTGAGTGGTATAGAAGCTGCAGAGCTAGCAACATATAGATTGAAAGGTGTGGCTATATTGTGGTATGAAGCTTGGAAGCAATCCAATGATATAGATGCACCTCTAACTACTTGGAAGGAATTCAAATAGGCATTTCTTGACCATTACCTGCCATTAGAGATCTGAGAGGCTTGGGTAGATCAGTTCTTGAATCTCCACCAAGGAAATATCAGCATGAGGGAGTATAGACTTCAATTTAATTTCCTGGCCATGTATGCTCCTAATATAGTTGCTACTATGGCAGTTAGAGTTCATTGATATGTGGATAGGTTGGATTCATATATCGTTAGAGACTGTACCATTGCTTCCTTGAATAAAGACGTGGATATAGTGAGGATGCAAGTATTTGCACAAAAACTAGAGGATGAGAGACAAAGAAGAAGGACACAAGAGTCAGAAAGGGGTCAATCTAAAAGGGAAAGGTGTATGGGATAATTTACCCCACCCTAAAGTGAGCTTAGGCCTCAGTTTCCTAATAGCTAGTGCTCCACCACAACTCCAAGGGTACGAACAATGGGATATTCGGTAAGACAACAAATGACTCCTAGGTAGCCTTGTAAACAATGTGGGAGAAGTCATTTAGATACATGTCGTGTTGGGACAGATGCTTGTTATTGGTGTGGTATGTCAAGGCATATGATGGGAGATTGCCTGAGGAGACGTATGGGTGATATAGCACAACCTACTAGGTCAACTATTACAACATCATCATCAGTTCCTCCATTAGGTATGGGTCAACAAGTACCGACAGGTCATGGTTGAAGTGTTAGAGAGGCAACTAGTTCAAATGGAGTCCATAATCGCACTTATGCTTTGGGGATTCGGCAAAATTTGGAAGCTTTACCCGATGTGGTCATAGGTACATTGCATAATTGACCTTGGTTCCATATTATCATATTTCACTCGACTAGTTGCTAGGAAGCTTAAGAGAATACCCAAATTATTGAACAACCATTTGAAGTGTCTACACCAACTGGTGAATCTATAATAGCTATAAGGGTTTATTATGACTGTATAATAACTGTTTGGGACTATGACACATTGGCTAGCCTTATTGAGCTAGAAATAGTGGAATTTGATATTATAATAGGTATGGATTGGTTAGCTTCTTGCTATGCTACCATGGATTTCTGAACTAAGAGAGTGTACTTCTACTCTCCGAATGAAGCAATTCTTAAATGGGAAGGCAATGTTGGGGCACCAAAGGGTAAGTTTATCTCTTATTTTAAAGCAAGAAAGATGATATCCAAAGGATATATATGTCATCTAGTTAGAGTGAGGGATATGGAGGCAGAGTCACCATCTCTTCAATCAGTTCCAGTAGTGAATGAATTTATGAATGTGTTCCCTAAAGATCTTCTAGGTTTACCTCCAGAACGAGAAGTAGATTTTGGTATTGACTTACTTCCAGGCACTCAATCTATTTCTATCCCTCCATATAAAATGGCCCCGACAGAATTACGTGAATTGAAAGAGCAGTTAAAAGACTTATTAGAGTAGGGTTTTATAAGACCTAGTATGTCCCCATGAGGTGCACCAGTGTTATTTGTATGTAATACAGATGACATCTTGAGAATGTGTATCGATTATCGACAATTGAATAGGGTGACAATTAAGAAGAAATACCCCTCCCCATGATTGATGATTTATTTGATCAGTTACAGGGTGCCAAATTCTTTTCAAAAATTGATTTGAGATCAAGTTATCACCAAGTGAGGGTGAAGGAGAAAGATATACCTAAGACAGCTTTCAGAACACGCTATGGTTACTTTGAATTTCTTGTTATGTCATTTGTGCTAACGAATGCACCAACAATTTAATGGATTTAATGAACAGGGTATTCAAGCCATACTTGGATGTGTTCGTGATAGTATTTATAGATAATATTTTGGTATATTCAAGATCAGAAGAGGACTATGGAAATCAGTTACGAAAAATGTTACAATTTCTTCATGATCGACAGTTGTATGCCAAGTTTTCTAAATATGAATTTTGGTTAAAATATGTGACATTCTTGGGTCATATTGTATCTGATGAAGGAATAAGGGTTGATTCAGAAAAGATAGAGGCTGTGAGAGATTGGCCAAGGCCAACAACACCCACGGAAGTTCGGAGCTTCCTAGGGTTGGCAGGTTATTACAGAAGGTTTCTTGAAGTTTTTTCTTCTATTTCTGCACCTCTAACAAAGTTGACACTCAAAGAAACTAAGTTCCAATGGAATCATGCATGTGAAAGGAGCTTCCAAGAGCTGAAAAATAAGCTAACTTTTGCACCTATGCTAGTATTCCAGAAGGCACCGAGGGGTATGTAATGTATTGTGACACTTCTAGGGTTGGTTTAGGGTGTATAGAGACACAACATGGTAGGATAATTTCTTATGCCTCTAGATAACTACGACTTCACGAGAAAATCTACCGAACACATGACCTTGAGTTAGCAGCGATTGTGTTTACTCTGAAACTATGGTGCCACTATTTGTATGTGGTTCACGTTGATATATATACTTGATGTATATACTGATCATAAAAGCCTGCATTACATATTTAAGCAAAAATACCTAAATTTAAGACAGTGGAGATGGCTAGAGCTAATAAAAGATTATGATGTTGATATACTATATCATCCGAGGAAAGCAAATATGGTAAATGATGCTCTGAGTCATAAGACAATCATAAATATTAGTGACCATACCATGAGAAATCAAGGAATAGCTAAATATCTATGTCAACTAGCCAGTTTGGGAGTTCACCTTCTTGAAACTCCAAAGGAAGGGGTTGTTGTGCATAATGCTGCAGAGTCCTCATTAGTAATGGAGGTGAAAGAAATGCAGTTCGATGATTCTGTTCTACAATGGCTTAAGGAAAAGGTGAGTCAGGGTACGATGAAGGGCTTTGAACTTACACAAAATAGAGTACTATATTTCCAAAAGATTATGTGTGCCTGATATTAATGGGCTACGAAGGAGGATAATGGAAGAAGCCCGTAATTCAAGATATTCCATGCATCCAGGATCAAAAAAATGTATCATAACCTAAAGGGAATGTTTTGGTGGGGAGGAATAAAAAAGGACCTTGCAAAATTTGTGGCTCAATGTCTGAATTTCCAACAAGTCGAAGTAAAGCACTAAAAGTCAGGAGGTTATATGCAGTGTATAGAGTTTCCAACATGGAAGTGGGATATGATCAATATGGATTTTGTTACTGGGTCGCCTTGCTTATTTCAGAAGTTGGACACCATATAGGTAATAGTTGATAGACTCACAAAGTCATCACACTTCTTGCCGGTTAAGAGTGATTATATAGCCGAAGAGTATGCAAAATTATACCTTAAAGAGATAGTCGGGTTACATAGGGTTCCAATCTCCATTATATCTGATTGAGGAGCTCAATTCATTGCAAAAAGTTTTGGAAATCCTTCCTAAGGAGCTTAGGGACACAAGTAAATTTGATTACAACTTTCCACACTCAAACAAACGGTCAAGCAAAATGCACCATTCAAACACTTGAAGAATTGTTGCGGGCTTGTGCATTGGACTTCAAGGGTAGTTGGGTAGACCATTTACCACTTATTGAATTTGCCTATAATAATAACTACCATTCAGGCATTAAAATGGCACCTTATGAAGCTTTGTATGGAAGGAAATATAGGTCGCTAATTGGATGGTTTGAAGTGGATAAAACCACCTTGCTTGGGCCAGATCTAGTACAACAAGCCATGGAAAAAGTTAGGGTAATACAACGACTAGAAACAACCCAATGTCATCACAAATCATATGTGGATATTAGGAGGAGAGGATGGAATTCTCAGTAGTGGATTGGGTATTTTTAAAGGTATCTCCAATTAAAGGGGTTATGAGATTTGATAAGAAGGGAAAACTAACCTCGCGTTACATAGGGTTATGAGATTTGGTAAGAAGGGAAAACTAAGCCCGCGTTACATAGGGCCATATGAAATTATTAAGAGGTTTGGGCTGGTTGCATATGAACTAGAGTTACCCCAAGAGCTTTCAATAGTTCATCCAGTTTTTCATGTCTCAAAGCTTCGAAAATGCATAGGTGACCTATTCCATATCACTCATATTAAAGATGTGCAGGTTATAAAAGATCTCACCTATGAAGACGTAGCTATTGTTATTCTAAATCATCAAGTTAAAAAGCTAAGGTATAAAGAAATAGCTCAGTAAAGGTACTTTAGAGGAACCAGCAAGCAGAAGAGATAACATGAGAAGCTGAGGAAGCAATGATATCTAAGTATCCTTACTTATTTGAAGTTGAAGAGGAAGTACAACATACAAAGTTGGGGCATTAATAGGTACGTATGTTTGAGTACCTGTTGTGTTGTCAAAAATTTGTTTAAGTACATGTTTGAACTTGGTTAAGCTATCCAATTATGCTCACATTCGGGGGTGAATGTTTCTAGGGGGGAGGATATAATACCCCACATCTAATGTGTATTAATCCTATGCATATGGAACATGATATGTCTTTGTCAAATTAGCACCCATTTTTGAAAGTGTTCGAATTTCAGATTAGAGGGCTATATGTACGTTTAACGCTTAAGATGAGTGAGTGTATATATAAATTTTAAGTAAAATTAAGGAGATCATGATCTTAAACAAAGTGAAAGAAGTGAGATGCTTGTAGGATTTAGGAAGCTAGCAGGTGAGTCACCTACTTGCTTAGCTTAAATTTGCTAGCTAGACGGAGACGAGGCGTGACGCTGAATCTGTGCAAGTCCGATAATGAATAAAATTCTTGTCAAGGGTGTAATTTTGGCCAATGTTTTAATATCATAAATGGACAATCTTTACAGCCCAAGATGAATAATAAAAGGGCCCAAGTACATTCACGACCCACTTGACGATTTGGGCCCAAATTAAGTTAAGGGAAAAGAGAAAAGTGGGAAGCCAAGGCCCATAAAGTTTAAACCCATTTAGGCCCAAGTGAAAGGGCCAAAATATAAGGTTTAAAATACATAAGAAAGTCAACCAAACTTGTCCTTTTAAAAGGGCTTAAAAGTAGCACCTTTAAGCTATTTCAACTTGAAAAAAAATAAGATTTTTCAAAGCTTTCTCTCTACTCTTTCTTAACCTTATAAAGCATCCACAAGAGACTTTCAGGGTTCATGGAGAAGCCCTACACCTTGAAGGTAAAGGTAAAAGTACATTCACGACCCACTTGACAATTTGGGCCCAAATTAAGTTAAGGATAAAGAGAAAAGTGGGAATCCAAGGTCCATCAAGTTTGAACCCATTTAGGCCCAAGTGAAAGGGCCAAGTTGCTGCATCACCACCTTGATAATATAAGGTTTACAATATACAAGAAATTCGACCAAACTTGTCCCTTTAAAAGGTCTTAAAAGCAACATCTTTAAGCCGTTCCAACTTGGAAAAAAAAAGATTTTCAAAGCTTTCTTTCTGCTCTTTCTTAACCTTGCAAAGCATCCACAAGAGACTTGTAGGCTTATTGGAGAAGCCTAGACCTTGAAGGCTAAGGTAAGTAAAGATAACTATGTGTTTAGTATGATTTTTTCATAAAAAACAACAGAACTAGGCTGCTTTTACTTGTGCTGAAATTTTGGACAATATGTGTTCCAAAGATTTTTGTACACTTTTCTTGTATATTTTGAAACTTTTCTCTTCTTGGTTGGCATGATTATGAAGGGAGGTTGCTTATTTTAATGTGTTTTAGTGCTGCAATGATGTATTAAGGTTGCTGTATCATTTTTATCTTCCGCAAAAATGATTTCGTGTATGATATCGTAATTGTGCTCTTTGTTGTAACTTGTGGGCCGATAATTGGAGATTTTTATTTCATGTCCTCCATATACTTTGGTACTACTTTTGTACTATTTTAGGAGTATTTCTATAGGTAAATATGGTGGGAACATTTTGGTTAAAGTTGGAACATGTTTGGAATTGTTGACGTCGAAATATAGCGATGGGACGTAATGTTATGCCGCCTACTTGTATGTTGTGTATAATTGTTATATATTACACTTTGTGGGATGTTGTGAGACTATTATGATACTAAAATAATCTTCACATGATATCTATATGAGAATGGGTATTAGAAAATATGATTAGAGGTGGAAAGGTTGAAAGAATACATTCGGGTTGATAATTACACGCTTGCTGCCCGTGTGTTATTTTTTTTCATGAGAATGGCCTGCCAAGATGTGTTTATTAGCTGCTAATACTAGTTTTATCACCTACTCTATTGTATATAAATATTTGGGGGAAAAGGAGGTTACTTCGAGGTAATAACGAGGTTGTACAACGAGGTATGTAAGGCTACTTGATTTCATATTACTTGGCATCTTTAATCTAGATTCTTCCTTGGAACATAAATTCACTTACTAACTCCAACACAGCTAATAACCAGGTCTCCACTATTTCACATGTTCATATGCTTCCGTACATAGTCATTTGTGAATCTGCATATATACTTAGATGCACTGATACATGAGTTCCCTTTTGTTAAATAAAATTCATGTGTTATTTCGCCTCCTACGCATTTCCTTATTTGTGTAAACTACTTTTTGCATTGTGGTATTATCTTGCATGATTATTTACGCGTCACATGCTATATCTATGGTCCTACAACTACAATATTTTGACCACCAAAAGAATCATCTCAAAGGTAAATAAAAGATAAAGTATGTTGCTTATTGATGGGTGGTATCCCAGGGGTAGAAGAATCACCTAGCATGGGTCGTTCCCATATTATAGGGGGTATCCCAGGGGTGAAAGGAAAGCCTAGCATGGGTTGATCTGATGTTCATGCTCTAATAAGAAAGCAGTCGCTGTCAGCAATTAACCTAACTCAAGGCTAGGGTCGTATCCACAAGGAATGTTGGGCTTGACTAGAATAATTTACTATCAATCATTTCGAGTATTTATGACTAAAATCTCCAAATAGGGGGGGGGGTTGTGATTTGAAAGTAAAAATAAAATAAACACTATGCTACTATGAGAGTAAACACTCAAATTTAGAGACAACTTGGGAATTGTGTCCCCCATGGTTCGTTGACTCGATTACCCTAGACAACATAACTATAATTAGGAATTCACATGCAGGATGGTAACTTAGGTTCTTCCAGCCCTATTGTGAAGGTGAAAGTCGAATTTCACCATGGCGCGTGGTTGGCAACCATGGTCTGCCAACTAACCATTACCTATTGTCCCAGTCAACCTCCCCTTGGTCAAGTTTAGTTGATTAGATGAGAACATATCAATCGAATGTGTCATTTACTTCTCTTTTCCTATTCATCACTACCTTGGTCAGGATCATGATAGTAGGCGGGGTTTGGTGTTAGCCACCATCAAACAACAATCAAAATGAAAGGAAATAAACAATACATGCAAAACCCCAATCATAGAAATGCAATTAATCTAGGTTATCTCAAGTCAACTACCCATGGTTCCCACAACCCCAAGTTGTGGGTGCTTAGCTACTTATGGCTAAGGCAAAACCAACAAGAATGCAAATACAAGGCACAGTTGAGAATTTTATCCAAAGCAATGAAGATAGATGACACCACAAATTGCAAACCACAAGCTTGATAGATGGAGAATGAATCTAATGTAAGATTTGCAATCCCTAAAAGTGGGTTTTCCAATAGAAAATGAGAATCTATACTAAAAACCTAAAATATTCTAGAGAGAATATTCAAAGTCTCAAGTATGGAATCTCCCTCTGAAAATAAACCCTAACATAAAGTATTTATAGTATTTGCAAACTTAACCCTAAAAATTACACAGAAAAAACAACTAGCAGCAGGTAGGGTGACCTACAAGTCGTAATCGGGGTCTCATATCATGCACTTGACATTTTGGACTTGACTGTTATGACCCACTAGTATGATTCATTACTTGGGCTAGGACTCGTATGTTCTTCTCATAGTCTAGGCCTTCAGTTTTTGGTCCAAAATTTTGGCTCTCTGTTTCTTGCTATGAGTCCACCTATTTGAGTCATAGTGAGACCTATGGCTCGTAGGGTGGCCTCGTAAGGTTGACCTCCACTTAGCAGATTTATGGTTTTTTGCTCTCTATTTCTTGCTAGGAGATCACCCTACGACTCGTACCTTGGGCTACGACTCGTAGGTGAGCTCATATGTCCTACACTTCAGCAAAATCTACAATGTTTTCCCAGAATCATGCCAACCTACCTTTTCTGCAATAACAACATAAAAACACATAAAAACCATAAAATGTCCCATTAAGAACTTACAAAATCCCTTATTTTAGGCATCAAATGTGTTGTATTTTGATAGTATATCAACACACTAAACTTACAACTGTCGGTTGTCCTTAAGCGACGACTCAATCTAAGCACATAGTAGTTATACCTATGTCATAAACATCATTCACTCTAATTCAGGTACCCAGCTTTCATTTTCAAAACTAGATTGCAAAGCTACTAAGCAAAATAAAAAAACAAGGATGTATCTAGCAACCCAACTATGATAAACTAAGGAGCATCAACCATCCGCAATTACTGGGTTAGTCATATGCTAATCAAGCAGTGCAAATGCCCTCACAGTAAAGAAGCCCCTCTTACTCACTCAAAAAGCATTTAGAATTCAAGAACTGAGCAAGCATTCTCACTCTCACAAATGAAATTCATGCAAAATGACTAACACCATAGGCTTGCCTCTATGCTCAACTTCAGAATTTGTAACAAAGTGGATTTGGATCACTTTAGGACTTAATGGCTTGTAACATAGGCTCATGGGGCTTTGGTATGACATTTTATGCAAATAGTGACTAAAAGCTATTCTTGAACTATGTGTACCCACACTTTTACCTTCATGACCCAACCATTTTTACTAAATCCACTCTTATTCTCCTACTTCAATCTTTCTTAGGTGGTTTCATTCTCTTTTTTTAACTGTGTCTCATTTTTGACTTCATTTTTGCAATTCTCTTCAATCCAAGACACTTTTCTTTTCTTTTTTCTCACCGGCTCATGACTTTTCATTTCTTTCTTTATTTCCCAACTAACCACCTCATGTTCATTACTTCACCACAACAAAGGCCACCCTCAACTTAGGCTTTTAGCCTGAGATGAAGCACACAATATCTATTCCCCAAACCAGGCCATCATTTGTAGCCACCCTCAACTTAGGCTTTCAGCCTCAATCAAGGTTCACATGTTCAAGGATAGACTAGGGTCAATATTAAGATATTTCATAAAACTAGGCCAAGCTAGCTAGGTGTCAAGTAAGAATAAGTGCATGAGAGGCTCAAACATTTGGAACAAGGGGTTCACTAACACATTTGGTAGGTCATTTAGGAAAGTGGACTCAATTGAAGAACAAAGGCCTAAGATCCTTTCCAAATCAACCACATCACCAAACCAATCTTAGAGTAATAACCTAAGTTTTGAGTCCATACATGATACATGAATGCAGCAAAATAAGCTCACAATCCACATGACATTGCACACACAATCAAGTATTGGCTCACAGTTCATGCTTCCAGTCTCAACTTACCTTTTCATTATCATAACAAACATCACCAGATAATCAATATGCATGATTGCACCAATAACCAACAACCTCAAATTTTTTTTTGAGGGTACCTAATTTTCAAACCATTCAAAAGCATTAAAAAGCATGTAAATAACATGTATATGCCAGAAAATGATACTACTATATATCTACCAATTATCAACAATACCTAGACATGTCGGTTCAACAGGAAATTAAAACATCCACAAGGAAAAAGAAACACAACAAGAAAACTTTGAGATAAAAATGGGGGAAGTTATGGACTTGAGGTTACTCAGACTTCACCCAAATCCATAACTTCCCACACCCCACCAAAATAATATGCTTTGTCCTCAAAGTAAAGACACATATTAAAAACAAATATCCAAAACATATAAATAACACACACACACACACACATATATATATATACTAAAGTAAAGCTTTTCAAAACCAAACATTCAAACATAATTAAAAACAATATTCAAAACAAAATATTTAAAAGTATCCAAGACATCAACAAAAAGAAAATATTGTCTGAAATAAGGAACAAAGTATCCATAAACAACAAGTAAGGGCTAGGGTCAAAATATCAAACACTTGGTGCTCAAGTACCGGCATCTGTCTGATCCTGGGAGTCCTGAGCTATGGTCTCCTGCTCTGGAGTTTGGGCTACAGCGGCATATGAACTATACTCTCCCTGTCTATCTGCTGCTCACGCTCCCTCTGTATAGCTGCCAGAGCTAGAGACTCCCATACCACCTCATCTAGTATTAGCTCCTCCCCCTGTGCTGCTGCATCATCAGGTCTAGGCCTTTTCGGGCTCATCTCTGGGTCATCTATCTTGAGGAGCCTCTTCCCATGAACATGCGGACAATCAGCTAACTAGTCAAAAACCTTATCACCCGCCGGTGCCACCTCTAGGACTGCAACAGAGGCTGCTAACATCTGCAATAAGTTGGCCTTAAACTTGGCTAACTCCTCTATCACTACGCTCATGTCAGCATGTCGAGCACCCTCAAGCCTTCTCTGGACTTTCGCCTTGAATGCATCTACATGAGAATCCACTACTCTAACCCTCTGATTTACCAAATCACGGGCGAATGCCTTTGCCCTCTCCTCTGATTCCTGTACAGTCTGACAGACCCATGGTATGACCTAGGATGCTAGAGTGTGTAGCCTGAACTCTGCTGCAAATACTCTGCATACAATGCCTAAAAAGCAATAACAGAGATAAGAGAATCAACCTGCATAGAAGATGATGCTGGTGCGGGGGCACTGGAGGACGACGCCGACTCAATCTCAATAGATGGGGAAGGCTCTGTAGTAGCTGGAGTAGTACCGGTGGTGGATGGAGTAGGAGGATAAATATGGAATGGATCTGGGATGGGAGGAAATGTTGCTCGCTGTAGGGCCAGTAGGTTCTCATCAACCTTGATCTGGTTGGGATCCATGGTGCATAGGGCCTCTACATGTGGTTCCAAGTGGAGAGAAACTTGTACCCCAACTACATTGCATAATTTGTGTATCAGGATGGGGAAAGGCAATGCAGTCTGGGTATGGATCGTTGACTCATGGATCTGCTCCGCCATCATAAGAGCCTAGTCAATCTCATAACTAGCTAGAATGCTAGCTAGCAGGATAACTCTCTCCAATGTGATCACGTTATCCGTGAATGTGGGTCTGATTTGCCAATGGATAATGGACTACCAAGACTTTACCCAGAAAGAGATGTGGGACTTTACAATAGGATTGGCGTGGTTAGGAACCCACGTAGGCTCATTACCTGCCTCACAAATCAGGCCTACTATCCACTTGAGTAGCTCTATTTTCCACCCAATATCCTTCTCAGTCATTGCATTCTTCATCTTCTAAATTCGATTATCATATTCAGCAGTGGAATGGGAAGCTCTATAGTTTGGCCCGAACTGAACCCTCCTGATAGTCTCCTCTGAAATATCAACAATTCCACCCTATACTAGAACTTTTCGCAACCTCGGCCGTTCTATAGGTTTCTTCCCTCTAGGAAGATCTTGGAGAATAGTGGCATAGTAAGAGGCATAAAATTCCCGAACTGGTTCTGGGGCGTACTTACCCAACTTTTGTGACAACCATCCAAGCTCGTGACGGTTGATCTCTGCCTCCAAGTCAGGCACTCCACTCAATCCAGAATTATTGAGTCAGGATTCCTCATGACATTGCCGAACAAGCTTTCCTTGAACCTTTTGTTTCAACCCCTTATCATATATTTCCTTCATACCTAGAATACACTATCTAGTATTTATGGGATCTGTGGAAGTGACAGTGGCAGTAGGATCAGGAGAAGGTTGAGAATTAGCCCTCTCAGGTTGGGTTTGAGATGCCTCAATAGACCCTGACTCCGAAAGTGAGAGGCCATCATCTGATCCTTCTTTATTAACCTTCTCTCCAGACTGGGAGGGGCCAGTGATTTCCATAGGTGCTAGGGCAACGCAGGATCGAGTCTAAGGCACATTTGCCTCAGGTCTATCTGTACTTTGTGGACTTCCACAGATCCCTCAGATTGCTCATCACCCGATGGGTCATCCTTCAATCGTCGTCCTAATGATTTAGCAGTTTCTTTTCTAGCCTTGGGAGCCATATAACCTGAAAATTCTACCCCAAAAATACATCATGAGCACCATAGTGTTGGAATCAAATAGGAACCACAAAGACAAATCAACAAGAGTAACCAAAACAATTAAGAAAACATAAACACAGTGCACTGAATCAGCTGCAGATCTGCAGGTACGAGGCACAAGTACGACTCGTAGGTTGTCCTATGAGTCATACATTAGCCTCATAGTGCGAAGGTGCTTGAAAAATATCATTCTGATCCCAAATACGAGCTATTGACTTATGAGTCGTAGTCTGGGTTCGTAGTAGGGAATATAACACAAATCAAAATAAGGCAGCTTCTACGAGTCCCTTACTACGACTCGTAACAGACACTACGAGTTGCACGTGGCTCTCGTATAGTAAGTATCAAGGAATCACAAGTGACTATTGCCTCCTAGAGGGGCCACTATGACTCATAGGGTGACCTACGAGTCGTAGTGGTTCATCGTAGTAGAAAACAGAAGGCATCTGTGATGCCTACAACCTTGCCACAAGAACCATAAGTTGATGAATATATCAATTAACCAGCAGTCGAAGCAAACGTAAATGCAACAACACAAATACACAACAAATCCCATTATCCGAGCATGACAACCCCAAACGAGAATTACTCCATAAAGATAAAACCTTCACCTAATTTACATCCTAAGTCACCTAATGATACCAATCTTTCAGCTCATGCATATCAACACAATTCAATTCATCATAAAGAGAAGTACAAACAAGGGCAACTTGTTTAAAAGAAACACACCAACCCCACATTTCAATCCCACGTGATTTCAAAACTTCACTAACCACAATCATGCTTTACCCTCATATAATCAATATAATATCATCACAATCAACCATCAAAAACAATTTCACTCATCAAAATCACACTAGGGAATTTAAATCGACCATATTCCAATTTCTCAGCTTTGCAAACTTATTTTCTCATGTGTACACTCAAAATCCTCATTACACGCACATCTTCATAATAATAAGTAACAATAAGCACAAGAGTTCCTAAAATCAAATGAGGAATCTTACCACTTGAGAGTGTGAAGAATGAGAAAAATTGGGATTGTAGACCAAAAATGATGCCGAAAAACCCTAGAAGGATATGAACTCCCTGGAATACTCACCAGAAAATGATGTGGGTGGTTGGGGCGGTGATCGGAATAGTGAATGAGGGAAAGGAATTTGGGAATTTCCATCAGATTAGGGAAAATGAAATGACATTAGGGGTCAAAATTTATTTTGACCCCTTTTATACTAAACCGGGTCAACATTTAAAATTCTAAAAGTTGGGGCCACGAGACCCCAACTACGAGTCGTAGTCTCTTCTACGGCTCGTAGGTCTAGGTCTCATAGCAACCTAACACTTAACAAAATTAGAATTCATACCTGGGCACTATGAACCCTACTTATGAGTCGTAGAGGGCCCCACAAATCATAAGGTTAGCTCGTGGTATGTGTGCCATCTTTCAATACTCACTGTTTCCCTCTATGAGGCATTACTAGGAGTCATACTGGTGACTACAACTTGTAGGCCTACTCGTAGGGGCGGCTCCAAGTACCATTTTCTCACATCTTCAGTTCTTTACTTCCATCTGCAGATCAAGTCTCAAAATACAACAATCTTCATAACATCACAACTGAAAAAATATCTTTCAAATTCAAAACAAACAATATGTTACCACATAAAAATTTCAAAAACCAAACAAGCTTGATTCAAACTTAAAATTATCACATATTCTTAGGTTGCCTCCCAAGAAACGCCTTGTTTAACATCGTGGCACGACTTTGCTATTGTCCATCATAAAAAATATTCAAGGGCCCAAACCTCACTCTTTAACTCATCGGGGTGTTTCATTGACTGGTGGATGTTGAACACGACCTCTGTATCATTGACCCTGAACTGAAGCTGACCTAAATCCATATCCACCAAGGATCTCTCGGTGGCCAGAAATGGTCTTTCCAATATGATGGGTACCTCAAAATCAACCTCACAGTCAAGGATTACAAGGTCTGCGGGAAAGATGAATTTGTCAACCTTTACAAGCACATCAAGAAGTATTCCTTTTGGCTTTTTGATAATTCGATCCACCATAGGCAATCTCATTGTCGTTGGAGTGGGAGTACTAAGGACAAGCTTTTGGAACACTACAAGAGGTATTAGGTTAATGCTTTATCCTAAGTCACACAATGCTCTTGCAAATTCAACATCACCAATGGTGCAAGGGATGGTGAATGCAGCGGGGTCCTCTCATTTTTGAACAAGGCATTTAGTCATGATCACATGACATCATTAGAGCTCTTGTGAGAACTCTTAGCTTAAAGTGCACTTCTTTGTCACCAAAGCCTTCATATATTTAGCGTACCAGGGCATCTTCTCCAAAGCTTCCAGAGGGGGAATGTTGATGGATAGTTGCTTCAACATCGAGAGGAAGTGCTTGAATTTGACCTCTTCTTCCTTTTTCTTACGCCTTTGAGGGAAAGGAGGAGGAGGTTTTGGAATTAACTTAACTTTTTCGTTCTCCCTCACTTCTTCTTTTTGCATCCCAACATTTTCTGAACCTTCTCCCTCAACCTCAACTTCCCCACCAATATTCTTCTCACGAGTTTCATCCTCAATCGTCGACAAAGGGGGATCTATGATTCTTTTGCCACTCCTATCATGACCGCCATGAAATGCCCATCATTATTTAAATTTTGAACCGTATTGTTTGGTAAGGTGCCCTTTTAGCATTGGTACAATTGTGAAGAAACTTACCCAAATTGTTGTTCCAATTGTTTAATAGCCACAGAGTGAGACTTTATTTTTTGGTTGATGCTTGAAATATTCGATTTCATTCCCTTGAAGGTCTCATCTTGGTGGTCGGCTCTTTTTAATAACTTGTCAAACATCTCTTCAGTCATAGAGTTACTTGGCATGGCATCACGATTGTGGGATGACACATAAGAACCATTTCTATAGCCATCTCTTCTACCCCATTCAGCATCCGATACTTCTCTGTTTCGTAGTAGCCACCTTGGTTTTCTCTATAAGCACCATCATAGTTGTAGTTCTGGCCTTGATTCCCAGAACCTTGCCTCCAATAGTCCGAATTGGACCCTTGGGGGTTGTTCCAGAAACCCGCCGCCTGGTTACTCATAAAAAAATGTCTTCATCAAAGAATGGATCTTCATATATGGGAGCCTTAGGAGGTTGGTGAGTGACCTGCTTGGACACTCCCTTGGTTTTGCTGCAAGACCAAGTCCATGCTTGTGCGAGGTTGAGAAAGTTGCTCCATGATTTCCTCATTGACCCTTGCTTGCTCATTGTTGGTGTTGACTACAAAAGAAGTCTTCATTGCACCTCGCGCTCTTTGAACCCATGTTCTATTAGTTTTAACCACTTGCTCCATCCTAGCGACTATCAATGCAAAAGGTTGGTCAAGAAACATGTCTCCCATGATTGTGTCGGTGCAAGCTTGACTATTCCCATCAAGCGCCTGATAGAAAATCTCAACCAAGGCATCATCAACAATCTTATGATTGGGAACCATCCTCAAGCATTTGCTGAATCTCTCCCATGTGGTACTAATAGAGTCACCCGACAATTGCTCAAAATTGTTTATTTGATCTTTGAGCTTTAGCTTCTTTGATCTTGGAAAATATCTTTCGAGAAACACTCGCTGAAGCTCTGCCCAAATTGTTATTCTATCAGGAGGAAGCTCAGATAACCACATAGTTGCATTACCAGTTATTGATAATGGAAACACTCACAAACCAATGACATCAAGAGAAAGATTTTGTGTCCCTATGGCGCTCTTGCGGACGAAGACAACATTGTGAAGATGGTGATGGGGATCCTCTGATGGTAAGCCTGTGAACAATTCACGACTTTGGCGCATTTGAAGTAATACACTTGGCACTGAGAACTTAGCGTGTGCTGGTAATGAAGGAAACACTATAGCACGAGTAACGTCCATGACCATAGGGTTCAAGCGATATTGGTTCCAACCATAAGCATTCTCATTGAAATCCTTAAGTTGTGGCCAATCATTTCTCGGGGGTGGATTTTCTTCTCTTCCCAAATTGTCATTTACATTCATTTCTTCCTCAACCGCGACATCCTCATTCACCTAAGCCATTCGTCTAAAAATTCGATGGATCTCCAAATTAAATAAAATACAAGAGAGTTTAAAAATTAACACTTGAACTAATTAATAGTGAAATCAAGTCAAAACCTAGCCATATTCCCTAGCAACGGTGCCATAATTTTTGATCTAATGTTCACGCTCCAATAAGAAAGTGGTCGCTGTCAGCAATTAACCTAACCGAAGGTCAGGGTCAAATCCACAGGGAATACAGGGCTTGACTACAAGAATTCACTATCAATCATTTCGAGTATTTATGACTAAAATCTCCAAATAGAGGGCGGGGGGTTTGTGATTTGAAAACAGAAATAAAGTAAACACTTTGCTACTATGCGAGGAAACTCTCAAATTTAGGGACAACTTAGGAATTATGTTCCCCATGGTTCCTTGACTCGATTACCCTAGACAACACAACTATAATTAGGAATTAGCATGTAGGATGGTAACTTAGGTTCTTCCATCCCTCTTGTGAAGGTGAAGGTTGAATTTCACCATAGTGCGTGGTCGGCAACCATGTTGTGCCAACTAACCATTACCCATTGTCCCAGTCAACCTCCCCTTGGTCATGTTTGGTTGATTAGACGAGAATACATCAATCAAATCCTGTCATTTACTTCCCTTTTCCTATTCGTCACTACCTTGGTCAGGATCATGATAGTAGGTGGGATTTGGTGTTGGCCACCACCAAACAATAATCCAAATGAAGGAAAACAAACAAGATATGCGAAACCCCAATCACGAAAATGCAATTAATCTAGGTTATCTCAAGTCAACTACCCATAGTTCCCACAACCCAATTTATGGGTACGTAGCTACTCATGGCTAAGGCAAAATCAACAAGAATGCAAATGCAAGGCATAGTTGAGAATTTTATCCAAAGCAATGAAGATAGATAACACCACAAGTTGCAAACCACAAGCTTGATAGACGGAGAATGAATTCAATGTAAGATTTGCAATCCCCAAAAGTAGTTTTTCCAATAGAAAATGAGAATCTATACTGAAACCCTAAAATATTCTAGAGAGAATATTCAAAGTCTCAAGTCTGGAATCTCCCTCTCAAAATAAACCCTAACATAAAATATTTATAATATTTGCAAACTTAACCCTAAAAATTACATGAAAAAGATAGCTGGCAGCAGGTGCATCTCATAGGTACAACTCGTAGGGTAACTTATGAGTCATAATCGGGGTCTCATATCAGGAACTTAGATTTTGGACTTGACTGTTATAGGCCACTAGTACAAGTCGTTGCTTGGGCTATGACTTGTATTCTTTTCTCGTAGTCTAGGCCTTCAGTTTTTGGTCTAAAATTTTTGCTCTCTGTTTCGTGTTATAAGTCCACCTATACGAGTCATAGTGAGACTTACAACTCGTAGGGTGACCTCGGAAGGTTGACCTCCACTTAGAAGATTTATGATTTTTCGCTCTCTGTTTCTTGCGATGAGATCACCCTACGACTTGTAGCTTGGTCTACGACTCGTAGGTGAGCTTGTATGTGCTGCACTTCAGCAAAATCTACAATTTTCTCCCAAAATATGCCAATCTACCTTTTGTACAACAACACCACAAAAACACATAAAAATATAAAAAGTCGCATTAAGAACTCACAAAATCCCTTGTTTTAGGCATCAAATGTGTTGTATTTCGGCAACACATCATGGGTCGATCCCAATATTGATTTACCACTTATCAGCTGGTCATTTATATTATTTGTTGTGCACAGATTATACAATAAAGAAAGGTAAAGTAATAAAAAGGACATAAAACACCAGTGTATAATTACATTTGAGTTCTTGATTCATATAAAGTACTTCTTGCTTTACATATTCAGTACACTATCTCGTACTGACGTCTCTTATGGGGGACGTGCATTTCACATTGCAGGTACAGGTGCTAGTACCTCTCCCTAGTAGGAGTACAGGATATTCAGCAGTTGCTACTAAGATCTAGGTTGCTTCGAGACTTTTGTGTCTAAATCTTTTAATTTTGTATTGTATAGTTTGTCATGAGGCAGGGCATGTCCCGACCCTTATCATATGTTTTTCCTTATCTAGAGGCTTTATGGAAAATGTAAAGTAAAGTATGGTCATGTATCATACTTTAACATCATGGCTCTAACAGCCTAGTTATATGCATTTCCTTTTGGCTTGTTATTATTGTCTACTTCCTTGAAAAGCATATTGATTGTGGAAACCCCTTATGGTGTCCATAGAAAGAGCATGGTTACAGGTTAGTTCTCCCGAGCCTTATCGGTATTGGGTTCTAGTCCGCCTTAATGGGACTTTGAACGTGACATCTTCTACCCGATACTCAACCTATCTAAATCATTCCTTATACAATGGCTCTTGTAAAATTGAAAGAGTTAAATGAGCAAATGAAGGATTTGTTTGAGAAGGGTTTCGTTAGACCTAGTCAGTCTCCGTAGGGTTCCCTGGTGTTATTTATAAGGAAGAAAGATCGATCACTCCGTATATGCATTGACTACCGGTGGCTCAATAAGGTCACTATCAAGAACAAGTATCCCCTCTCGAGGATAGATGATTTGTTTGATCAACTACAAAAGGATACTCATTTCTCCAAGATCGATTTGAGATTCGATTGCCACTAATTGAGGGTGAGAGAAAGTGACATCCCTAATATAGCTTTTCGGACTAGATATAGTAATTTCAAATTTGTGGTGATGTCTTTTAGCCTCTCTAATTCACCGGTGATATTTATGGACCTCATAAATAGGGTGTTCAAGACTTACCTCGACATATTTGTTGTGGTGTTTACTGATTATATTCTTATTTACTCCTGAGGTACGCAAGAGCATATGTAATGCTTGAGGGTAGTATTGCATACTCCGAGAGAACATAAGCTCTATGCAAACTTTGACAAGTGCGAGTTTTGGCTAGATCAGGCTTCCTTCCTTGGGCATATATATCTAGAGAGGGCATGAAAGTTGATCCTAAGAAGACAGAAGCAGTGAGAAGTTGGCCAAGAGTATTAACTCCTATTGACATTAGGAGTTTCTGCCGGTTACTATAGACGGTTTGTGCAAGTCTTATCCACTATTTCGTCTCTACTCTCCAAGCTAACTCAAAAGAAGGCCAAGTTTATATAGACGGATGAATTAAAAGGAGTTTTCAGACTTAAAGGATCAGTTGACTTCAGCTCTTGTCATGACTCAAAATTGGGTCACAACTACAAAAAGCTAACATAAAGTGGAAACAACTTATATAGCATAAGAATCTCTCAAAACCAAATGTCATAAGTATAAGAGCATCTAAAATAGTACTGAAGAGTAAATACAACTATCTCAGCATAAAATACAAGTTGTCTCATAGAATAATACCTGAAACAAAGTCAAAAGACATAATTTAGAAAATCCCAGACTTATGGCAACTCGAAGTCTAGCCTCACCAGAAGGATCTAGATAGATGGAGAAAGTCCAAAAGAGTGAATCAGCTACCTGTGAGGGTCCCTATGCTCAATCTGCAGAGAGGAACAAAGTAAGGGAGAGTACACCAAAATGTACCTAGTAGGTTTAATCGACTAGGTAATAGAAATCAAAGCAAGTATATAATAATGAAGAGTCCTATTACCTAAACCAAAAGGGTTAGTACAAAATATAATGTGATTATGAATAAAAATAAGTACAAATGGTGAACCAATTCAATAATGCGATGCAATGCATAAATGCAATGGTGTTGTTAGCCATGTACCCAAATATATAATAAGGCATCACAGGCCGTAATCATAAGTATCTCGAGGCATCCGAGCCTCATAATGGGGTGTCTCAAGGCATCGCGGGCCATAACCACTGTCTCAACATGGATCATAATGTCTCATATGATGCAAATATAATGAGATGTGTGCATAACAATGCAACTAATCATGTATCAAATATGTCTATACTAATGCAACCAATCATATGTAACACGTGTGCATATCAATACAACCTAATCAGAAATAAGATCTGTGTATACAAATACACCTAGTCAAGTGTAAGATATCCGCATAACAATGCAACTAATCAAGTAAGAGATACTTGCATGCTGATGCATCAAGTCAATGTAAGAAATATGCATACCAATGCAACTGATCAAGTAAGAGATATATGCATGCCGATGCAACTGATCTAGTTAGAGATACATGTATACCAATAAGTCAATATAAGATAGGTGCAATAACCATTATATCAAACGGACTATGCCATGTATGCCAATAGTTATCACTAGGTCATCATTACCTCATATCATTGCTAACTTATTAATAATCAAAATATCAATAAAACAGGCTCCATAAGAACCCCAAATAGGCTTATAATTCTTAAATTCACTGCGTTCATCATCAATTAGGTACAACACTATGCAGAAGTTATCTCAATTCTTATATTATCTTAATGATATCCAAATTACCTCAAATTTCATTATTCTATCTCAACTCATCAATAGGATCACTATTTACTCAATTTTTGGCGTAATCGATATCATATTCACATCAATTTCAATCATATCAAGTCATAGTTTTATGGTTCAATCTATATCTCACGATTATCATATAAGCATGCTAAATAACTTAAATCCAGTCCCAAAAAGGTTATCCAAAACTACCTCGATGCTGAAACCACACTTGAACGAGCTTTCAATTAACTCAAGCCTCCAAATGATCCTTGAGTTGATCGACCATTATAAGAAATAAATACTACATATCAAGAGGTGCATTTTGATACCCATATTGGCATAAATTGGGCTTAGAGGCAAAATAGTCAAAATTAAGGCTAATATTCAAAGTTCTCGATTTTGAAAATTGACTTTAAAGTCAAGCCCCACATGATATATAAAGTTCGTGGGTGAAAATCCCATAATAATCGAGATCAAATTGAGTGAGAAATCCTCATTTTAACTCTATATTTAGTTCTATAACTTCTTATAGTTCAGTTTTGACATGCCAGAGCTAAAGGAATCGATGGATCCCCGATGCGACACCCGAAACTCAGAATGGTACAAAAACTCACTTTTTCAACAACTTAAGTTTCCAAAAAGGGCAAAACTCCTATTTTCAACTTTGAAAACTCAGGATTTCAGTTCGAATCATTTAAATAGTTTAAAACAGGTCCAAAGCAACTTATGAAAGGGTAAAAGAATAATTTTCACAAATAAGATCAAAAATGACCAACCAAGTCATTACATCATTCACCAATAAAGTTAATGTTCATCCTCAAATATAAAAAAAAGGAAGTACTTGGAGCCTCAAAAAGGCTGGGATATCTAGTCCACATATTAGACTCCAACTACCAAGTAGCCTCATCAACAGAACAGTTCCGCCACTGAACCTTCACAGAAGGTATATCTTTTGATCTCAATCTTCGAACCTGCTTGTCCGATATAGCTGTAGGCTCTTATTTGAAGAAAAATCTGGACCCAACTTAGTAGAGTCATAAGAAAATAACATGGGACTCATCTGGAATGTACCAGGCGTAGAAACATGCAAAACAGGATGAGCAAAAGATAGTCTTAGTGGTAAAGCCAACTCATATGGACCAACTCTCCTCAAAATCTCAAATGGGCCAATGAATCTGGGACTAAGCTTTCCCCTCTTCCCGAATCTCATCATAACCTTCATGGGCGAAACTTATAGTCAAACACTTTCACCAATAGAGAACTCAAGGGGCCTACCTCCTATCAACAAAACTTTTCTGGCAACTCTGGGCTATCAAAGGTCTACTCTGAATCAAATGGACCCGACCTATGGCATCCTAAACCAAATCAACACTCAACACCTCATATGAACCTGAATCAAATCATCCAATGGGTGATCTACACCTCTGGTCATACAAGGCCTCAAAAGGTACCATCTAGATGCTGGAATGATAACTCTGCCAATGGTAAGTTCTTGTCCCACCAGGCCCAAAAATCAATAACACAGGCTCTAAGCATGTCCTCCAACACTTGAATGGTGCACTCTGGTTATCCATTAGTGTCATGCTCTGGGAGGGTACCCTTAGCGTGGTTGGCACTTAGAGACTATTACTAGTCCCCAAGTAAATCACTCGGCCTCATCACATTCGCTCAATCATGTTTTATTAGTGAAAGACATCAATGAATATGAATACTAAAAGAAAAGAAATGACAAACGATAAATAAAGGCCAAAGGCCAAACAATCTATCCATTAACTGAGTAAGACTAGTATGAAAGAAAACTAGTTAACAACATAATCCATTCATAACTCAATGGTCTAGTCTATGAAGCTTCTAAAACATCTGACTTAGTAGTGCCAATGATAGACCCATGGCTACCCCAAAATAAAGTACAAAGACTAAACTTAAAGTTAGAAGGAAAAACATGATATCCTCTAAAAGTGGGAAAGGGCTCACCAATCAGCTGAATGTAAATATGTCCTCAATGGGGCGCCTGTTGATTGATGTATTGCCAAAATTACAATGCCTTTTATGCTTAAAACTTAGATTTTTTTATTCTTATTGCGATGTTAGTAGATTTGATGTGTTTTTATGTTTATTTGCAGGATTACAGGTTGTCATGATTTTTAGTATAAGTACTTGAAGAATTTGCTGTTCTACAATACACTTTATGGGCTGTGGAAGTTTCCACACGCAATAGAGTAGGTTTCGTAGCAAAATCCAATGAAAGGGAGATTTTTTGAACTTGAGTCTATGAACATGCAAACGAGCCATAAAATGTTATATGAGTCGTAGATAGCTGTCGCACCCTAAAGATCAAAAAGTGGAGAGTTGCTACAATGTCATCAGATGAAACCCTCTATGGGCCATAAAACTTTATAGGCTCGTAGAAAGATCTCGTAGAAGTCAAATTCAAAATTGAATATGAAATCCATGAAGCCCCGATTATGAGTCGTAGAACTTTTTGCGGCACGTGAAGTTGCCTGTAGTGCCTGCCGACCTAGTTCTCCTATTTTGATTTAACTTTGTATTTTAAATACTATAAATAGGGTTTTTATGTTAATTTTCATTCGAAACATCAGAAAGTCAGTTAGAAAGAGTGAGAAACATTATGAGACACTTGTGAAACATTATTTTGTGCTCTTAATTCATACTTGTGATTTTTGTTGAAGAACTTGAATTTCTTGTTCTTGATTCTATTCTTGTAAGTGCTTAATTATACTATTCAATATCATGCTTCTTGCATCTACAATGATAGTGAGTAGCCAAATCCTCAACTTAGATTGTAGGAACTATGAAGAACTAACAAGGCAAAATTAAATAATTCATAATTCTTGAAAAGTGTGCATGTAAGTATTAATTAATTCTCTTCGGTTTGAATGTTTTTTAATGATAACCAACGTTAGAACTCACTTAGTGTTACTAACTGGATCAAGGTAGTAATGAATCGAAAAATAGATTAATTAACAGTATTTGATTGATGTTTCTAGTGTAATCAATCAAACTAGATCAAGGGGAGGATGGCTAGGACAATAGGTAAGGATTAGTAATGTCACACTGCGGGAATAGATCAAATCACATAGTGAAATTTACCTCTCACCTGGATCAAAGGGTTTGATAAACTTAACTTACCATTCTGCATGCTACACACTAGAAAAGAATTCAATTATCTGGTAATATTGAGTTAGGAAATCATGGGGAACACAATACTCTATTTACTCTTCATACTGGTTTCACTCACATACCTTAGTTTAGGATTTCTTTCTAAAGTTTTACAAAAGCCCCAACCCCTCCTTTGGGGAGATAAGTAGGTCAATCAACTCAAACTGCTTGAAATTCCTCTAAGTCTACCATATTTATTCTGGGCTCGATCCTAACCTTGGTTAGGTTCTATATCTTGACAACGACCGCTTTAACCTTCACAAAGGAGGTGTGTATTGCGGACATCAAGATTTTGGCACCGTTGCTAGAGAATATGGATAAATTTGTTTAATTTGAGTAGTTCGGGAATTAATTCTTATTTCTCTCATTTTACATTTTTGTTGTTCTTGTTTCAGCATATAGGTACAGTGTATCCACAACACGTGAATTTTAGACATTCCTTTGACTCCATTTGACCCAGAGATCCAAAGAACATTGAGAAGATGGCCTAGGACATCATGAAAAATATGGCTAATGCAGCTTTGAAACAGAATGAGAATGATAATCCTACCTCCGCTTGAGGATGTTGATCCACCACCACAAGATCTTAATGTCGAATCTTATCAATAGAATCAATATCAGCTTAACCCTATAGCTATGGATGTTGTTATACCCCATTTTAATCGAGGTCAAATGGTGTACAACATATTGGTGATTCCTAAATTATTTAACTTAAGGAGTCACCACCTAATTATTTTTAAGGTAAATTAGGATACCTATTTTGTTAAAGTAATGCTAATTAACTCCAAATAAAAGGTCTACTTAGCTTGTGTTATTCTAGGTGAGAACTCTAAATATCCTAAAGGGAAGAGGTGAGGCATCCTTTAATATTTGTTAAAAAATTATTATCGTTCAAATATAGGTTAAAAGAGGATTTTGAAAATATATTATTAACATCTTAGAAAAATATTAAAATCTATTATAATTTAGTTTTGAAGAAAATAACTTGAAAGTAAAGAGAATTTAAACTTCTAAAACTAAATTTTACCGAAATTGATTGTATGAACTTTTTGAAATTTTTTAAGAAAAATACTTGGATAATTGAAAGTAAAGGAAAAACCTCCTTTCTTTTTCGAGAGAGGAATAATAAATAATTTGAATATATTTTTTTAAAAAATTATCTTTAAAGAAAGCGTTCGTCGAAATTTTAAAAGGGAACTTGAGATTTTAACACAAATACATTTTTTTGAAAGGAGGTTAACAACTTGACCATTTTGAAGGAATTTGAAATTTTCAAAATAATTACGTCAATAAGATATGCAAATTTTTTTAGAAAGAATTAATGTGAAAAAGGCTTCTTGTTAGGGGGAATTTATCTAAGTTAAACTAAATAAGGCTTGTCGTTAGGGGAAATTTATCTAAGTTAAACTAAATAAATAAAAGTTAGCATCCAAATAAATACAATGTAAAAAGAGAGAGTCAAGAGTTTGGGCTTTGACCCATTTATCTAAAAGTCTGCTGCAGATTTTTGGGCTTTTTAGACCTTTTATCCCTGTATCACTGCACCGTATACATGCTGTATATCAATATAAATAGCATAATTTTTGGATCCCAAAACCTGCGAAGACTTCCTGGCAACCTATATTTCAGCTCCAAAACTGCTTCTTTTCATTCTGAATAAGGTGAGACTCGAGAAAACTTGGGCCTTTATGCCCCCATGAAATGCAAAGGAGAATGCAAGAGTCCCAATGAACTTGGAGAGGATTACATGCATCAAAAAAGGAAGGGGGAAGGGGAAGACATGTGGGGGGAAATAAAAGTTAAAAAGGGGAGCGTGGGTTGAAAAAAAAAGGAAGATCACATGGGTTTGGTTGTTTTTCTGCTAAATGCTGGAAAGGGAAAGAAATAGGAGAATGCGGAGTATATACTATACATGTGTTAAATTAGAAGGAAGTTGGGCCAGGTAAGGATGGGTTATTTTTGGGCTGAAAATTTGGTCAAAAAATGGACCCAATTTGGTCTGAAAATAAGGGTTAGAAGGGGTTGAAGTTTATGGTTTAGAATTAGTCATTTTAAAAATCTTTAATTGAATTGATTAGTTAATTAGATTTGACCATGATATGAATTAATATATGTTAATTAGAGAACTTAAAATTAACAAAGTGAGATAACTAACTTTAATTATCAACTAATTAATTTCGAAAATGATCTATAAATTAACTATAAAAAATTTATATACATACACATATACAGATGTATACATATGTACATATAAAATTTTTAAAGCTAAAACATTATATATAAAAAATAATGAAAAAAACAGATGTATAAGATATGTATACATACACATATATACATGTTTACATATGTGTATAAATATTAATTTAAAAATCAAAGGATTGTCACTAAAATGACTTAAAGAATTTCTGGATTTTTCAAAAAATTAATTATTTCAAATTGTTGAAACATTGAAGAAGTTTGATAATTAATTTATAATGAGGACGGTGAAAATTAGATGTCAACAATTGTCCCTTTCTCTGAATAGGATCAATGAAGGAGATCATGGACAAAAAAATTGATGAATCCAATTTTAACCTACTATACATTCATCTTCTGAAAAGTATTAGGTGCAGACTTTGGGAGATTATGGCTGAACCTTGATTTTGGGTTTCCTACATATCTCAGGTTACGCGAGAATTCAGGCCACTTGTAGTTCACACGGCTTGATTTTATGCACAACTTTAAAAGAATTTAAAAGCTATCCCAACATCAGATTATGGAGAAATTGAAATACTTGAGAACGATATTTAAGAGTAAATTGTTAGGATACAACTGAGTTTTCAATATTGAGCCCGCCTATATATCCTTGGACTTAGGAATCAGGTTGTTTGTAGTTCGATTCAATCGGTTGAAAAGAAAATCTTCTTATGCTAAGATAACATTCAGTTGGGATGAGTGGAAAATAAGTCGAATTAAGAAAAAGAGGCTTGCAACCTCTTAACTGTGAATGTGGCGCGCTTTACACCCATAATTAAGAATATACACGGATATAAATTTCAAAACTCTTAGTACATTGTTACTCAAATTGGAAAGATTGCTTCTAGTGAGAGATGAGATCATCGGATGCAAAACTGAAATGGGCGAACTTAAAGAAATAACCACATGCCTTATAAAAAGAGTATGGTTAAATTATGTTGGAAGTCACTTCTTAGCTTGCGTCCAAAGAGTTTGGTATTCCTCTTTAGACTATGTCCTAGTTTACTGCTAAGGAAAAAATTCTACGTTGGCTTATGTTCCTGCAAAACTTTAAACTTGTTAATGCAATTAGTAATTAAATATTAATTGTAAAATGGTATGCAACAAACTCTTAAAATGATACCTCTCAGGCATAAATTTATAAAAAGTTGCAGCTTTACAAGCATAAATAATTTAATGAGACAGAAAATAAAAATAAGGCTTATGAAAATAGGTTTTGAGGCTGATGATCTATGAGGATGATGCTTTTCAATGATCATTACTGAAATGAATACTCAAATCAAATGATTCATGAATATAAAAATTTTAGCTGAATGATTCATAAAAATGAGGCCTTTAGCCGAATGATTTGCAATGATGGGACTTTTAAGTCAATGATTTGCAAAAATGAGTCTTCTTGAGCCAATGATTCATGAAAATGACGTATTGAAAATTAATGCATTCTAGCAAGCATTTGTGCAAATAAATATGAAAGCATTTGTGCAGTTATCTAAAAGCAATTTAAAGCATTTGTGCAATGTAAAATAATCGAAATACGTGTGAAATGCAATATTTAAAAGTATTTGTGCAGTGCATTTGAATATTGGAAAGCAATTGTGCAACACAACTAAATCTATTTGAAAGCATTAGTGCAGTGCATTTGAACATATCTAAAGCATTTATGCAGTACATTTGCATATGTTGGAAAGCATCTGTGCATTGCAGTTAAACATTTGAAAGTATTTGTGCAGTATATTTGAATATATTTGAATCATTTATGATGTGCATTTACATATGTTGAAAAGCACTTATGTAATGCAGTTAAAAATATTTGAAAGAGTTTGTACAGTGCATATGTAGACGTTGTAAAGAATCTGTGCAGTGCACTTAACTATTTGAAAGCATTCATCCAGTGCATTTTAAAATATTTGAAAGTAAATTCTTGTTTTGAAAATTTCTTCTGCTTCATGATCCAATTAAACATACTTCTTAATATTCTCTCAATGTCTCCTTGCAATAACGTCCTCAAAACTGTCCTAGTGTGGCGAAAAAAACTATTAGCATTCCAATGCAATGAGACCACGCTTACTATCCTACCAAGTATAATTCGTGAATACATTTCCTAAAAAAATTGAAAAAGAAAGGGCCAAACCCTCCATGAGTTGCCTACATATCCAAAGGGAATCAGGTCATACGTAGTTCCTCACATAAGAATAAAAAGGGGGAAATTTTTCTAACAAAGTAACCGAAGCCGATGTAGGCTGCCTACATATCGCACCGAGGGAATCAGGTCACGATGTAGTTCAAATTACACATAAATAAAATTTTGCCAAAATATTACTAAAGACCAAACCCGATATGGGTTTCTACGTATCCGACCTATGAAATCAGGTCAGAATGTAGTTTTCAATACATAACAAATAACATTACATAAAAATAAGATAACAACTTCTAGACATAATATCTTTTAACTGTGTCTGCTTGATGTGTTTCGACCATATTTTTCCATCTATTTCTTGTAAAACCAACGCTCCTCCAGTAAGTACTTAGTGAACCATGCAAGGCCCTTACCAGTTGGGTGCAAACTTCCTTTTAGCTTTGTCTTAGGATGGGACTATTCACTTCAATATCAACTGTCCCAGTTTTAACTGCCTGAATTTCACCGTTTTGTTGAAAGATTTGGCCATTCTATGTTGATAAAGTAATCTGTGACAAACTGTATACATTTTCTTTTCATCGATGAGCATCAATTATTCATATCGACTTCATGTCCATTCAGCCTTGCTCAACTCAGCTTCTTAAATAATCCTCAGAGATGGAATCTCAACCTCCATTGGTAGTACTGCTTCAGTTCCATAAACCAAAAGATAGGGAATTGCTTCAGTTGAAGTCCTAATGGTGGTGCCGTAGCCAAGGAGGGCAAATGGTAAATTCTTGTGCCAATGCTTGTAATTATCAATCATCTTCCATAATATTCTCTTGATATTCTTGTTTGCTGCTTCAACTGCTCCATTCATCTGAGGCCGATAAGGAGTGGAATTATAATGAGTAATTTTAAACTTCTCACAGATTTCTTGCATCAGTCCACTATTCAAATTATCTCCATTATCTGTTATAATTGATTCAAGAATTCCAAATCTGCAAATAATGTTATTACGGACAAAATTTGCCACCACCTTCTTTGTCACGGACTTGTAAGAAGATGCTTCCACCCATTTTGTGAAGTGGTCAATAGCTACCAAGGTGAACATATGTCCATTTGATGCAGCTGGTTCAATAGGACTAATGACATCTATGCCCAAGCTACGAATGGCAGGGAGAACTCATCACGTTAGTTTATTTAGTGGAACTCGAGTCAAATCACCATGAATCTAACATTGATGATATTTTCTCACAAAATGAATGCAGTCTATTTCTATGGTCATCCTGAAATATCCCGCTTGCAGAATCTTCTTTGCCAAAGTTAAACCATGTGTGGACCAGATGTACCCCCACGTACTTCTTCAATCAACTTGCTCGCCTCTTGAGAGTCAACACATTTTAGTAATCCCAAATCTGAAGTCCTCCTATAAAGGATTTCTCCACTTAGAAAAAAGTGATTTGCGACTCTCCCTAGTGTTCTCTTTTGAATACTACTTATGTCATCTAGATATCCTCCTTCTTTGAGATACTTTTTGATGTCATAGTACCAAGGTTCTCCATTTGGCTCTTCATCTACATGAAAACAATAGGCTGGTTGATCTTGCACATTGATCTCAATTAGATCTATTTAATTCTTGTCTGGATGTTGAATTATTGAAGCCATGGTTGCCAAAGCATCTGCAAATTCATTTTGAGCTCTAGGAACTTTCCTGAATTCTATCTTGACGAATTTCTTGCACAATTCCTTCATGTATTGCAAATGTAGAAGTATCTTCACATTATTAGTGCTCCATTCTTTTTGTACTAATTGAATCAATAAGTCTGAGTCACCTATGACCAACAGTTCTTGTACGTTCATATCAATATCCATTTTGAGTCCAAGAATACAAGCCTGATATTCTGTCATATTGTTAGTGCATAAGAACCTAAACTTCGCTGAGATCGAATAGTTTTGACCTGCTTCTGAGACTAGCACTGCCCCAGTACTAACTCCTTTAGAGTTTGTAGCATGATCGAAAAACATTCTCCACCTTGAATATTTCTCTGAAATATCTTCTCCAATAAGCAAAACCTCTTCATCCGGAGAGTAAGTTTTAAGAGGCTTATATTCTTCACCACAAGATTTTCAGTAAGATGATCAGCCAGTTCTTGTCGCTGCATGGCCTATTGAGTGAAATACACAATGTCAAATTCACTTAACAAAATTTTCCACTTGGCCAGCTTTCCAGTAGGCATTGGCTTTTGAAAGATATACTTGAGCGTATCCATCCTTGAGATGAGAAAAGTGGTATATGCAAACAAGTAATGTCTTAACTTTTGTACAACCTAAGTCAAGGCACAACAAGTGCATTCCAATAAAGTGTGTCAAGCCTCGTAAAGTGTAAACCTTTTGCTCAAGTAATATATGGCTTGCTCCTTCCTCCTAGTTTCATTATGTTATCCCAGCACACATCCAAATGCATTGTCCGACATAGACAAATATAGTAACAATGGTCATCTAGGCTCTGAAGGCACTAAAATAGGCAGATTGGACAAATACTCCTTAGTTCTATCAAAAGCTTGCTGACAATCTTTTGTCCTTTAGCAGAAACATCTTTAACTTGAAGATTGGCTCACAAATTACAGTTGATTGCGCAATAAATCGACTGATATAATTAAGGTGATCAAGAAAACTCATTACATCCTTTCAACTTTTTGGAGGAGGAAAAGTCTTGAATAAACTTTATCTCTAAAGGATCCAATTCTATTCCCTTTCTACTCACAATGAAACCCAATAATTTCCTGACAAGGACACCAAATGCGCACTTCGCAGACTTTAACTTTAGATTGTATTGCCTTAGCCTATTGAAGAACTTCTTCAAATATACCATATGATTTAAGCTCTATCGTGAATTAATAATGACATCATCCATATAGACCTCGATCTCCTTATGGATCATGTCATGAAAAATGGTAGTCATAGCTCTCATGTATGATGCCCCTACATTTTTGAGTCTAAAAGGCATTACTCGATAACAATACACTCCCCAAGGTGTGATGAATGTTGTTTTCTCTACATCTTCTTCATCCACGAGAATCTGGTGGTAGCCTGCAAAGCAATCAACAAATGACTGCAACTTGTTCTTACCACAATTATCAATAAGTATGTGAATATTTGAAAGAAAAAAATCATCATTTGGGCTGGCTTCGTTGAGATCCCAATAATCTATACATATTCTAATTTTTTCGTCTTTCTTTGGCACTAGCACTATGTTGGCCAACTACGTGGGATACTTCGTGACTCGAATGACATTGGCATCAAATTGCTTGGAGACTTCTTCCTTAACCTTTAAACTCAAATCTGACTTGATCTTTCTGGCTTTTGCTTTACTGGGAGGCAAGATGGATCAATTGGCAGCTTTTGTGAAACAATGTCCGTGCTTAACCCTGACATGTCATCATAAGACCATGCAAACACATCCATATATTATCTCAATAGATTGATAAGTTCTTTACTTTGAGTCAGAGTCAAATGCACATTGATTATTGTTTCTCTTTCCATTTTTGAATCTCCCTAATTTATTGTCTTAGTTTCATCTAAATTTGGCTTTTCCTTGTTCTCAAAATGTTCAAATTCTTTAGTCAACTTCTTAGGCTGCACATCTTCTTCATATTCTACAATAATTTCTTGCTATTTGAGGTTTGCTCACTCATTTCATAACGTGTCACATTCTCAGTATTGGCTGTTTCATTTAGTTTGCTTGCTGAAAGAGAGAATAAAAATAAAATAATATTAATAACTATAAGGACCAAATTTTGAAATTTAAAACAAAAAGTAGTTTAAAATTTATAGCAAAAGCATAGTTTAGATTTTACATTTGATCTTTCAAAAGATGGAGGCAAAACACATAAAATTTATATACATGATTCAAGTCTCAATTTTGATTCATGTTGTTTTGATTCTAATACAATCATCTACCAAGATTCTCGACGAATCGGGGATGGGCTACAAGTCTAATTGTTCAAAGCATCTCCAAGCTTAACATCCCATATAGTATGGGTCTTGATACAATCTTCCAACATCATATTGCATTCTGCTTCTTCAATGAATAGGTTTTGAGTCCTTCTACAAGGTTGTCTTTAGCAGCTTCTTCTGATCCTTGTGCAACAAACACCTTGGAAAATGACTGATTCAAAGGTGGGACTAATTGTGGTAAAGGACTATTACTTGTTCTTTTGAGATTAACTGACGAGATTTCATCAGGAGTAGGCTGGTATCCAAGACCAAAGGTGTCTTTCTAACCAGGAAACTGAATTGGTTCCACTACTCCATTCATATTCATTCCAAAACTTCGACCGGGCAAAAAACTATTATTTTAACAGTTTCAAGCTACCATTATAAGTGCCCACGACATATTTACCCTTTCAACTTGAGTAGAACATATAATCTCCCTAGTATGGAATACTGAGCCATCCAACTCATCCAAACTCTCAGTCATAGGGATTGAGTTATCAGGATACACTAAATTACTACATTCTCCATGAATAATAATTTCCTAATGATTCCAAACAAATTTCGATGTCTGATGTAGAGTAGAAGGGACCGTACCAGCCATATGGATCCATGGCCTTCCAAGCAATAAATTGTAACTAGCAAATATATCCAACACTTGAAATTCCACCACAAACTCCTCGGGTCCAGTTTGTAATGGCAAATCAATTTCTCCAATGACTCCCCTTTGAGCCCCATCAAAACCTCTAACACTCATCTGACTTTCTGAATTTTCCCAATATCGATCCCCAAAGCTCGAAGTGTAACGAAAAGACATATTTTAATAGTAGAACTATTATCAATCAGAACTCTAGAAACAAACTTATCCCTACACGTAATGGTGATATTCAAAACTTCGCTATGCCCAGGCCTTCAGGTGGAAGTTCATCATCATAGAATAAAACTTTATTAGCTTTCAAAACTTTTCCTACCATACTGAAAAACTCTTGCTTGTTGTCTCGGCTAGAACATAAGCTTCACTCAAAAATTTCACCAAAGCACACCTATGAGTTGCAAAACTCCTCAATAATGACATCAGAGAAATTTGGAAGGGAGTTTTCTTCAAATGATCAACAACAGAATATTCCTTAGTTGGCATTTTCCTAAAAAAAATCCTTCATTTGGCCTCTATCACTATGCTTTTCTGGTTATTTTCCTTTACTGGTCCTCCTCATGCAACTTCTTCAAGGGCATAACAACACCCAAATTTTGTCATTTTTGTTGTAGCAGTCTTTACAACTGTTTTCTCCTTTCCTTTTCCCTTCGTATCGGTCGAGTAATCCCAAGAAACTGCTTTACTGTCAAAATAAGGTTATTAAGCAACTAAGGCAGTGATTTGAGGCTTGGAAATAGGAACTTCCATCCCAATTGGTGCTTAGAGTTGGACTCTGAAAATGTGACAACAAAGGCTGATGTTGCAACATTTTCCTCTCTTTTGACAAATACAATGGTCCCTTCCAAATTATATTCTTCATTAATGGTGATCATGTTCACATTTCAATGATTTGGCAGAGGATTGTTGTTTATATTAGGGGCAACACCTTTGAGCTGAATGACTCCTTCCTTGATCAGTGTCTCAATCTTATCTTTGAGAGTAAGGCAATTTTCGATATCATGTAAAACAAATCCAGAGTGATAAGCACAATTCTTAGTCTCATCATACCATTCTAGAAGGGGGTTGGGAACTCATCCTTGGATTGGTTACAGTACTTCTACAGTTCTCAAACTTTCATATAGTTGGGACAAAGGTTCAGCCAGAGGGGTATAGGTTTTGATTGGTCTTTTTTCAAAGTTTGAGAGGGGCTTAGGTGCATTTGATGGATAAGTTCATGGTGGATAATAGGGCTGAGATTGGGGGGGTTGATATCGTGGTGTTTTTGGATAGGTAGGTGCTTGGGGTGGATGATATGTTGGTTGGGTGTCATAAACTAGATAAGGGGCATTCGAAGGTTGGTAATAAGGCTAAGGAATTAGAGTGTACTGCCTATAGTATGAGGATCGTGGTAGTGGATTTTGGTAGGTTAACATTTGGTTTGGTTTGTGTTTTTGGATGGCCAAGACAGCAGACACTCTGTCTTTCTTCTTCTTAAGGGCTCCTCCAATTGAATCTGACTGAATTGCCTTACTTGTTGCTTGTAGGGCTGCCAGGTTAGTAATTCTTCCTGACTTGATTCCTTCTTCCAAATCTTTCCCAATTTTAACAAGATCTGTGAATTTTGCACCTGTCATAACCAACATCCTTTCATAATACATATTATCTTGAGCTTTGATAAAGATGTCCTTTATTTCATTTTCATCCATGAAGATCAAACTCTATCTTCTTCAGATCTCCAATGGATAGCATATTCACGAAAGGTTTCAGTTGGTTTTTTCTTCAAGGTTTTTAGGTAAGACCAATCAGGGACGATCTCAATGTTAAACCTAAACCTTTCCATAAAATCCTCTGCCATACTACTCTAATTACACTAATTCTTAGGATCTTGCTCAATATACCAAGTTAATGCATCTCCGATTAGACTTCTACTGAACAAATTCATTCTTTTGGCCTCATTTCTGCCTACTTTGACCAACTTATCACAATATGATCTTAAATGATTGCGAGAATTTCTTGTGCCATCAAACATCTCAAATTTTGGTGGCTTGTATCCTACAGGCAACTCAACATTAGGATGAATACACAAATCTTCATATTCAAGCCTTTCATATCACTTCTGAACTTAGATGTTTATTAGTGCTTCCTTGAACTTGTGAATCTCCATTGATTGTTTTTATTTTCTCTTGACTTTGCTTCTCTCTCTCTCTGTTTCCTAATATGGATCGACTTCTGGTATGGTTAGAATTTGGGCAACAAAAAGTTGAGCTTCTGCTATATATACTTGTGGCACATATTGCATGTTAGGAATTACAATATGTGCCACCAGTATATGTTGGGTTGCCTAGTAATTTTGGGTGCGCGGGGTAGTTTGGATGGGTGGGATAGTTTGGACAGGTGGGATAGTTTGGAAGGTAGAGTTTGGATAAATGAGGTCGTTTAGATAAGTGGAGTTTAAATAAGTGAAGTAGTTTGGGTCAGTGTAGTGGAGGGTAATGGATTGATTTTTGCTAGTTACCTTGTGGCAAATTGAATTGCTGGAAATTGCTAACTTGTTTAGAAGCAGTTCGGTTGGTTTATGAAAGGAAATGTTTGGTGGAGGAATGTCAACAGGTGGAAAAGATGGTGAGATGGTTAAATTTGTTTTCTGCTTAGGAAGTAGTGTATTCAGGCTGATTGACAAATTGGTAAGATTTTGAAGTCGATCAAATCGGTTCGGAAGTGCATATAGATAGTAAAAACATAATTCTAAGGGATGGAAAAATAGTACATACGCTATGGGGATATCATAGGGAAAGTATATGCATTAACACGTAGCATATAAGTACTAAGGGATGGGTAAGTACGACTCACTCTATAGGGACAACTTGGGACTTAGGATCTTTCACACCATAACATGAAACACATCATAATACTCATGGTCAAACCACATAATGATAACCAATAGGTTTCCATATCCATAATATTATATCTGAATACAACACTTAGCATATAAACATAAAAGAGTTTACAAGATGTCCAACAATGCCTTTAGTCATAAGATAAGATGGAATCAAGACATACCCTGGGCTCACCCTCAAAGTAATAACATAAATAAAAGCACCATAGGCAGAGAAAGTATGAGTATTTAAAATAGTTGAAAAGGAAAGAACCCAATCATAGATACTCAACTCAACCATCAACTCATCTCAAAGACTCAACTCAAGAGACTCAGCTCAACCATCAACTCAACTCAAGAGACTCAGCTCAACCATCAACCCAACTCAAGAGACTCAACTGATAAAAATAAGAAACTAAATTAAAATGTCATAAGTCAAGTAAAAACACGGTTTAGATAGAGACCAATCACATCCAATCCAATCAAAGTACCATCATATCCTATTGGGAGTTTCTCCAGTCTGACAACAACCACATATGAGCCAGTGATCGTGCAACAGGCCGATGTGTTGCCAGTTTGTTCAATACCTTGCCAGGGTAAAAATCAACTCTTCCAATCATGGATCTATTAATCTAATTATGGATCTATCAATCAAATCAAGTCCTATTATTTTAGGACAATAAAAATAGGGAAGCATGCTAACTTTGATGGATTCAATCCACTCTTACATTTGGCAACATAGTTGTTGAGTTCGAATTGGGCTTATCTTACCCGATTCAATGCTCGATACTCCTCCCAAGACTCAATGTTCATAAAGCAATCAATCCAATTGATGAGTCTAATTGGTGATATTGCCCAAGTTACACCTCTAAGTACTAGACAAAAACTTATCAAAAATAACCTAAAAACCTTATTTATAATAAGTAAAATATAAGTCCTAAATAAAAAAGGAGAACTGGTTGCACGCTATACGAAAGGGGTTTACGGGACGTATTGTATTCCACGGCCTGTAATCGAGGCCTCATACTCTACTACTAGAAATTTGGACTTCAACTCTATGACATCCCTCTACGACTCGTAAAAAGGTTTACGACCCGTAAAAAGGGGTTTCGTCTGATGAACTTCAGAAAGTCCCAATCTCTGATTCTCAAGGCATAAACCATCTTCTACGACTCCTAAAACCTTCTACGAATTGTATGTTCATAGAATTAACTTCAAAAAATATCCCCTCACTAGAATTGTTCACGAAACCACTCTACGACCCGTAGAATAATCTACAGCCCATAAAGGGCCTCATATAACAGCGAAATCCAGCAACTTCTGCACTTTTTTCTAACATAAAGGCCAAACCTATAATCTTGCTAATCTAAACACAAAAACACATAAAACCAACTAACATCGCATTGAGAACACACAAAATTCCAAGCTTTAAGCATCAAAAGTGCTGTATTTTGGTAGTACATCAACACCCTCAAAATTGTTGCTTATACTCAAGCGACGGAATCAATCTATAGAGATAATACAGTAACACATAGACCTCAACCCAATGGCACACATCACATAAATTTCAAACTCAGATACCCACACCAACTTTTCAAAATAGGATCAGATAGCCATCTGGCAAACCAATACAGACTAGTGCATATGACAACACAACTATGACAAGTGAGGTACTATCAACAATCCACAATCAATGAACAAGTCTAATGCTAACAATGTAATGCATGCAAGTACCTTTACAAAAAAAAGTCCCATGTTTGACACTCAATGATGTTTTCATGTATAACCTTGGGACTATGAAAAATCACTTGCTCTCACAAAAGATATTTATGCATCATGCCTAATACCATAGGGTTTCCCCTATCCTCATGACTAATACCTTCAACTAACTAGACTAGGATCACTTTAGGACTTTCTAGGCTTGTAACTTAGGCTCAGGGGGCTTTGGTATGGTATTTTAGGAGCATAGTGACTAAAGACCCTCCTTGACATTTTTCTGCACTTTTTCCCTACCAATTCTGTTATTTTCACCTCATCCTCCCTTTTTCCTATTTCAAGCTTTTCTAGGTGCTTTCTTTTCATTTTTCATCTTTTTGCCTTGTTTTTACACTTCACTTTTCTTTTTAGCTCACCACTAAGGCATCACTTATTTTTCTTGCACCTAGTACATGGTTTTTCCTTTTTTTTCTCTGTATCACTAACTTACTCCCCCTCATATTTGTGTTTCACCCTTACACTAGCCACCCTCAACTTAGGCTTTTGGCCTGTGTTGAGGTGCATAGTATCCATCCTTAGAACTAGGGCCACTTTGGTAGCCACCCACAACTTGGGCTTTTTGCCTCAGTCAAGGTGCACAATGTTCAAGGACGGACCACGACCAATTTTAGGATTTTACAACTAACAAGTCTAGGTTAATCAGGTATTTCCAAAGAATAGGTACATGTTAGGCTCAAACATTAGGAACAAAGGATATATCATAGTTTTGGTTGGTCATTTTAGGCTAAGTGGATTATTAAGAATAACGGCGTAAGATCCTTACCTAATCCAATTAATCTACGATCTAACTTAGAGTAACAGGGCAAGTTCTGATTAGAGAAAAACACATGAATCTAGGAAAATTAAGCTCACATTCACATGGCACTACATACATTATCAACAAAAGACTCTCAGATCATTCTTTTTATCTTAATTTTTCCTCACTTATCAGAACAAACATTGTCACACACCTAAACATATATGGTTGCTATCAAACTACTAAACAAAATTTTTGGTGGGCATCATTTTTCCAACAAAACACAAAAATATGTTATACGCCACAAGTATTAGTACTATATGTCACAAATACTATATAAACATCCATAAAGTACCAGTTCAACAGAAAGTAAGTATCTACGGGGAAAAAAAACACAGGCAAGAAAACTAGGGGATAAAAAATTAGGGTAGTTATGGACCCAAGCTACTCAGACTTCATTGAGGCCCATAACTATGCACACCCCCATCGAAAAAGATGTGCATTGTCCCCAATGCAAAAAATCAAAGCATACTAAAAACATATAGGGGTCAAAAAATATACCTAAGGCGCCTAAGCGCCAATTTATACCTTGGGTTGGCTCTCAAGAAGCGCCTGATGTATTATCGCGACATAACATAGATGGCTTGCGTTCTCAGACTTCCTCAAGCTTTTGCACTCCTTTGTCAATATCTTAGCATGTTTAGGGATGCTCCCTTTACCACCGTTTGTCTTCATCTTGTACCCATTAGTGTCCTTTAGATTTTGAGTAATGGCACCGACCATCATGTCCCTCTGAACCTAATTTAATTGGGCTGACACATATCCAAACTGATGATTGCGTGACTTGATTACAATAGAATGATATTCAACTTTTCAATTTATACTAGCAATGTCCGACTTAATCTCCCTCAAGGTCTAATCTTGTGCATCGCCCCTCTTTAACAACTGCCCAAGCATCTTCTCGACTTTGGAATTCTTAGGCCCCATGTGATGATTATGGGGGGAGGGGGGAATGTAACGGCTACTCCTACTTCCATCCTTGCGGCCCTCATACTTGATGTGGTGAATTTCCTGAATGTCCCTTATCACAGCTAGTTCTCTAGATTGGTGATGTTTTGAGCAAGCCCTCGGTACCTCCGTATTAATTTTTGCTGGCTCAGGGCTTATTCCCTCAATACTCATGCGATTGGCTGGTTGTTTCTTCTTGGGCCTCCACACGTGGTTCAATTTAGCCACCACGTCCAGTTGCTTAGCAATTTCTGCGAGTGGTCTATAAAAGAACCTTACAAGAGAGTATCAGCACATGCTTGGCTATTTACATCCACAGATTGATAGAAACACTCCACCAGGACATTGTATGCAATCTTATGGCTCGGTGTACTCCTCAAGCATCTATTAAACCACTCCCACGTGGTACTGATCGAGTCACCAGGAAGTTGCTCAAAGTTGATGATTTGGTCCTCCAACTTGAGCTCTTAGGTTTAGGGAAGTACCTTGCCACGAAGGCCCTATGAAATTCTACACAACTGGTGATCAAATTTTGCGAAAGCTCAAATAGACATAATGATATGTTGCAATGTAAGAGATAATAGGAAGATACGAAGTCCCATAACATCCATAGACAAATTTTGTGTTTTCATCACACTCTTACAAACAAATGCCACGTTGTGTAGGTGGCTATGAGGATCCTCCAATGGTAAGCCCGCAAATATCTCATGGTTCTATAGCATCTGAAGTAACCCACTCGAGACTGAGAAATTTTTATCTACCGGTAGTAGTGGCAATACAACAGCTCCAATCACCTCCATAGCCATAGGATTCAACCTATATTGATTACATTGGTAAGCATTGGCATTGAAATCTTGACGCTGTGGAGCAATATCCTCCAGAGGAGGTTGGTTCTCATTCTCAGCATCCTCATTGTTGTTCTTGTTTAGAGATGCATTGGTCGCGTTGTTGGCATTGTCTCGGGCTATTCTCCTCAACATTTTATGGATCTCTGGGTCAAACGGAGTTAAGAGATTTCCTGAATTTAGAGTATTGGGCATACACTCCACGTACACCCTGAAAAAGAACAAAAATAACAAACAAAAGTAAAATATGGGGAATAAAGATTAACAATCGAATTACTATCAATTAACTAAGTCTAGTCGTATTCCCTGGTAACAGTGCCAAAATTCTAATGTCGCCCAAGTTACACCTCCTTTTAGAGGATAAAGCGATCGCTGTCAAGAAATAGAACCTAACAAAAGTTAGGGTCGAATCCACAGGAAATACATAGATTCAAGAGAATTCAATGATCGCAATTCGAGTGGTTAACCAACTTACTTCCCCAAAGGGGAGTTTCAATAATCAACGGAAAATAAAACGAATCTAACTAAATCAAGAGATAAATCAATAAGGAGAGAAACTAGGGTATTGCATTCCCCATGATTCCCCAACTCAGTATCACTGGATAACCTTATTCTTTTCTAATGTGTAGCATGCAGGATAGTAAGTTAAGTTCACCAAGCCTTTTGGTCAAAGGTGAGAGGTGAATTTCACTATGTGACTTGGCCCATCTCCATAGTGTGTATTACCAACCCTTACCCATTAGTCCCAGTACGACCTCCCCTTGGCCAAGTTTGGTTGATTAGACGAGAACACATCAATCGAATCCTGTTAATTAATCTTTTTTCCTATTCATTACTACCTTGGTCCAGTCAGTAACACTAGGCGGGTTCTAATGTTGGTCACCTTTAGAAAACATGCAAAATGAAGAAAGTTAATTAATACATGCATACATACCTTCCAAAAATTATGAATTATCCAGTTTTTCTTTGTTATTTCTTCATAGTTCCCACAACCCTAATTGTGGATTTAGCTACTCATGCTTTATGGAGATGTAAGAATTATGGATTAAGAAAATATAATTGAACACTTATACAATTGAATTAAGAACAAGCAAATCCAACTTTAATAAGAATCACAAGCTTAAAGATGAAATTCAAACACAAATGTTCTCAAAGACTCTCCACTGTAATCTCACAATTTCTCTCTCTAATTACTGAGTTCTCTGAGTACTAGCTGAAAACTTATAAAAAATAACCTACAAAACCTATTTATAATAAGTAAAATACAAGTCCTAAACAAAATAGTAGAACTGATCGGCACGCCATACGAAAGGGCTTCACGGGTCGTATTAAATTTCACAGCCCATAATTGGGGTCTCATACTCTGTTGCTAGAAATTTGGACTTCAACTCTATGACACCCCTCTACGACATGTAAAATGGTTTATGACCTGCAAAGAGGGGTTTCATTTTATGAACTTCAGAAAGTCCCAATCTCTGATCCTTGGGGAATGAACCATCTTCTACGATTCATAAAACCTTTTACGGCTCGTATATATGTTCATAGAATTAACTTCAGAAAATAGCCCCTCACTCTGTTATAATGTCATAAGTCAAGTAAAAATACGGTTTACATAGATACCATTCACATCTAATCCAATCAAAGTACTATCATGCCTTATTGGGAATTTTTCCAATCCGACAACAACCACTTATGAGCCAATGATCTTGAAACAAGCCAACATGTTACCAGCCTATCCATTACCTTGCCTGGGTAAAGAAAAACTCTACCAATCATGAATATATCAATCAAATCAAGTCCTATTTTTCGGGAAAACAAAAAAAGGAAGAATTTTGACTTTAACGAATTCAATCCACTCCTACATTTGGCGACATAGTTATTTAGTTCCAGTTGGATTTACTCTTACCTGATTCGGTGCTCGATACTCCTTCTAAGACTCAATCCTCATAAAATAATCAATCCAATCAATTAGTCTCATAAGGACTTTTATCAACTTATCAATTCTGTCACAATGAATCTTTTGACATATCTACCATCCAATCCAAATTCCCAATCACATCTTCTAAGAGTGATTTAGATATTCATTTAAAAGGAATATCAATTTAGACCAATTGTTTGAACTCAATTTTTGAGGACTCATGGGACCATTTTGTTCCATTATCATCACGTTCGTATCACCATCATAATCAACATTCATCATGTCAAGGCTCTAGACTCATCCTATAAGTTCATTTATGCAATATTTTATTAAGTACTATCTAGGGTTTATGAATAACTTACGTAAAAATATTTTTGTTTAGTAAAACAAGTTTATGATCATCATCAAGTATATAAAAATACATATAATATGTAGTTTCTGAGAAAACCTTTAAAGAAACATGCATGGACACTCAATACTTTCACAATCTTTCTATTGCCGTCAATGGGGGCACATGGAAGAACAATTTCATACTTTAGTCTAGCCTTACATAACTAGATGTCAAAAATCTCTTGAAGAAACCTTTGAGTTGCACTTGAATATGAAGAACGCTAGCCTCTTTATTTTAGAGAACTTTGAACGCAAAATCTTAATATTTTTAGGAGTTTTTGCATTAAAGGGAGATCATTAGACTACATGATAGACTTAGAATTAACGTAAAAGGTAAACAATAACCATTTGTAAAAGTCAAATAATCATCAACAACGAAGAAAATGACCTTTTGATAAGTTCCATCGGCCAAATCAACAGTCTAAAGGTCCCATTGCAAAACCATTCGGCGATATGCCAAAAGGGGACCTCACCCTTTTTCTAGTTTTTATATCTTTCCCAAGTCAATCCACCAGATTATTCGGTGAGTCACCGAATTTTTCAATTTGGTTAGGTTCAGTGAAATGGTCATAACATTTTACTCCAAATTCCAATTAAGACGAAATTAGATTTGTTGGGAAGCTAATTCAATGATCTTTAATTTAATACATTATGGCTCATTTAATTCAGTATGTGATGAGAGATATTTTCATTTGAAGTTGACCCTTCTATGAACTCATAATGATACTTAGCCAATGGAAATGTTTTGAACATTTTGTTGGCTTTGGGTGTCCTTTATGACTCAAACCATATCCAATATACTTCAATTACTTAGAAAAGGACCTTAGCATACATTCACAACCTTGAAGTTATTGGATCACCCAATTTCATAGAATTTCCTATCAAAAAGTCAATCAGTAAGGATGGTTTTAACTCAACTTTGTGCAAAGAAATTTTTGTAACCTTTATTCCTCTCAAATATATTATCTCACTATAGAATAGGCTTAACAACTATATTCAAGGTTAGACTCACTCGGTATGATCACATACAAATAAGAGGAATGTTTAAATCTTAGCATAAAAATTTTCAAGGTGTTACATTTTTTTTTACCTAAAACTTTAAATCCTTGATATTACCACTCATTTGTAGTCTTATTATCCTTAGGTACTATAAAAAATCATATACACCTTATATAACATGTCATACTATATATATTATGTAAGACAAAAACATAGAGTCTCATAGTAAAATTCTACATGTCATAGGCTATGTGGATCCACTAACAACCCATATAGGAAATTCATAAATTCTACGGTAGCACATAGTCATGGGAAAATGGGATTTACTACTACTAGGTCATGCCTCAACTAGCGGGTGAGCCGTAATCTCAATATCCTTTTGATGCTAAATCAATATCCCATGATATACATAATATAGACATATAGTCATACTTGTCATAAATCATCATATGCTTGATCATGATATCATAGTTCATAACATATGCATAGGAGTAGTTCATCTCATACTAAGTGTAAAGTCAGGTGAACTCTTTATCAGTATACTGACCATATCAAGTGTGAAGTGGAAAATGGAGTCTCATCATCAGTACCTCTATCATAATAAGTGTAAGGTGGGAGGTGTGCTCCCACTATCAGTACGCCCCATCAACATTAGGGTAAAGTGAATGGTGTGCTCCCATCATCAATACACTATCACAAAAACATGCATAATCACGAGCATGTGATAAATTCAATAAAGTAGCATGTGTTCACATTCAATAAGTTTAGAATTATGAAAGTAAAATAGATACATGTATAATCTTAGGGTTAAAGATCATTTGGATCATACTTGAAGGAACTCATTCATAACTTCCATATACATCATGGCATAATTGAAAAAATTCACATAAATCATGTAATTCATATTAATTGGAGTTAATTCATGCATATTCTGATATTTGTAAATATAGTTTACATCATAATGATAGCATTTGAATTCAATCTCTAAGAACTCTAATTGGATCATGCTTGAAATTAGTGAATAATGAAGAAAATAAGTTGGGCTTCATGGTGAAAGGTACCCATAGATGAAAATTCACATATCTCAATGACAGTCAACGGAATTAGGATTAATTGACTGGAACTTGCTTGACCTTCCATGAGTTCTTCAATTTAATTAAAGAGGAGATCACAATGAAAGTGAATTTTGTGTCTAAGTGTTGAAGTGCAATTGAAAGACCTTGGATAGGTTAGGGTAATATTAGAAAAGTGATTTAGTCTAAAATCCATCCAAAATAGAGTCTAAAATTTTGAAAAAGGACCTAAATACCCTTATAGAAATAAAATTTAAAACTAGATGAAATCCTGCACAAAGGCCCCACCATGACTTGTGGAAGGTGTCATGGTAGGTGCCTTGGCCCAAATGATGATGTAGCCTTGAAGGGATCCCCCCACGAGACCCCCAATGAGTCGTGGTGTGCACCATGGGCCATGGTGGATCACCTCACCAAGGAATCCCCAAAACAGCCAACACTACCAACTGGTGCCACCATAAGGACCCTTTCACGAGCCGTGGTGAGCACCATGAGACATGATGGGTCTCTTGATGGGGCATCTTCATCAATTTTTGAAAAAAGAAAATTATTTTAGGACATGTTTTCGACTTTCAACACTCGGGGACTTACAAATATACGTTTATCTATTGGATTATTCAAATAGTGTACCTATTTGTTGTAACAGATAGATAACATATTATAACAGATATTTTATCTATTGAAAATTATTCCAACAGAATACACATATGTTGCCTTATTTGACATGGTAGATATTTTATTTTTTTTCTCATTTTGGTTAAAATAATTTAATATTAGTGAGAATTAACATTATTTAATGGAGCCAGTTAAAATTCTAAGTTTAGGTACGAAAAAAATGCTTCCTGCACAAACTGAGATTCAAGGTGGATGATACATATTTGAAACCTGCTGCAATAGATGTTTTATCTATTGGAAATTATTCAAATCAAATACACATACGTTGCAGCATATAAGTAACATGTTGCAAAAGATGTTGTATACGTTGAAAATTATTCAGATAAAATACATATATATTGGAGCATATAAATGATCTACTGCAACAAATGATTTATCTATTGGGATTTATTTAAACAACAAACACATATATTGCAACATATAGAAAACATATTACAATAGAAGTCTTATCTTAGAAGTGAAGGTAAAATCATAAAGAACACAGAAAAAGGAGGAGCCGAATTGTCTAATCTAAATATTATATATAGATTGAAGTAGAGAAAAAAATCATAAAACATTTACAACTCCTCTTCTTCTTTTTTTTTTTTCCTTCTCTTCTTTCTCTCTCACCTAAGAAAAAAATATTTTCTTCTTCTCCCCACTGGTGGTTATCGCCATTTTTGTGTCTTCTTCCTTTGGATTATCAACAAGTCTTGTTGAAACAAGTAATTGATTATAAGTAAAAAACAAAAGTACTTTAAATCTTTTCTTTTTTCATTTTCTAGATTCCTAACTTTATTTTTCTCTTTCTTTTTTTCTTTCTTTGCTTTTAACTTTATTAGGTCGTATTCTATAATGGAGAGAATATTTTGTTAAAGGTAGTTGTCGTCCATGTTTAGCAGTTCAGATTTGACCATGCAACTATTCTTTTTTTTAGGCTAGGAGAATAGGCATTTTCGTTTATTTGTCTTCGTATTTTTGTAAAAGTTTTTGATATAAATATATCTTTGTGAAGAATCTGAAACTAAAACTATGTTGCCTGACTCCCCTGTCCACTTCGTATGCAATATTTATTTTATTTGTTACACATATGATTGAATTTTTATTTTCACAAATATTGATTATTATCAAAACATGAGTCATCTACCGCCACAGATATTACATCTGTTGCAGCAAATGTAGATTCCAATAGAGATAATCATCAATCATATATTTACATCATTTATAATAGCTAAGTCATTTGTTACAACAAGTAATTTATATGTTGCAATAGATTTTTCATTTGTCCCCAAATAAACTGCATTTGTTGCTACAGATATTGCATTTGGATCATTTGTTGAGTATGTTGGGTTGATCTTGCTGGAAATAAAAAAAAACATGATACATCTATTGCAACATATTATTATTTATTACTACCATATATAAGAGATAAAATAAATGCAAGGTTACTAAAATTATCAACTTAAAAAAGTATATTCATCCTCAACTAAAAAAAAGATCGTTAAAATTCAACAATAACTATAGTGCATTTTGAGTTGGGCATGTAGTTCTTTTGTGGCTTGTTTTCTTACACATGAAGTACTTATTCTTTCTTATAAAAAATGATTTGTCAACTCCATGTCTTCTTTTATATCTCCTTCTTCCTGATTTGCTTGGATCAACATATGGAGGCTCTCCCTAAAATATTCAAAGGCACATTTCAACTATCTTCAATAGGCACCGAATAAATCTTTTCATAATATACAATTATATTTTTTTGCACGTCATAATATTGAAAAGGTCCAGCACATATCCAATGGCTGCTGCCATTGTTGAACATTCCATGGCTGCTGTCAACTGTCAATAATGGCAGCTATTCAATAGTCAACTATGGCTGCAGGCTGCAAGACTCAGTTCAAGTTTGAATTGAGTTTTGCTTGTCATTGATGT
>JAABOM020000324.1:0-20898 GCA_011800125.2 Solanum clarkiae
AAGACCCATTTGTAAATCAACTTTAAATCATGCAATTTAAGTAAAAGGAGGCTTGGGTATCATGGGTGAAAGGAACCTATGAAAGAAATCTACATATCTTAGCTTAGAGATGAACTTAATGAAGAATGGAGATGGAGACTTGAAGCTTGAAGAAGAAACTTGAAGGACAACCTTAGCTTGGGATGAGAGTTTGGGGCTTGAATTTGGGTGTGAAAATATGGCTTAGTGTTTTGAGTGAGTATTGGGGAATGTTTATGATGATATGAGGGTGAAATAAGGCTAAGGGTAGGTAAAAACATGATTGGGAACACTTAGGCCAAAGACTCCAAAGCCTTTGACCGATATAGAATTCACTGCAACAAAATACACAGTTTCGCGATGGAACCTGTCGCGGATCGACTCTGGAAATTGAAAATTTGAAATTTTGAAATTGTGATTTAATTGTTCTACAATCAGGTTAGACCCCTCATCTCCTAATTTTGACCCCCTGATCAAGAATATGAAGTCAGATTTTTGATACCGCGCACAAATATTGAGATATAAGGAACTTAAAATTTTAAGCATTCTAAGGCACCTTTTTCGGTACTTTTTGGGTCATTTCAGAACCCTAAATCAGTCCGCGAAACAGCAACCAAACATCCTCGCATAGACCTCTCAAATGCCATCATTTCAACACCCAAACACCACCCAAAATGTCACGAAAACCCCAATCCAAAGCCCCGCGAAACAGCCCCAAAATGACCTCATTTCGCAACCATATTAGCCCCAAAATCTCACCCAAAACCAACCAATTTACCCGATTCACGATATCTGGACTTCTTTATAGAGATTTAGAACCCCATTAATGTTACTTTCATTTTTCCCACTTTTTGATATCTAAATGTGTTGTAGATTTGATTTAGTTTTGTTTTATAATGTACTGTAGTATTTATTTATTTATTTATTTATTTATTTTAACTACTGTATTAACTTCATTTTTTAATTCCTATTTGCCGTTATGCTTATCTTTAATTTATAATATTGCTTATTGTTTCTATGTGCAATTCCTTTAATTTTGTGGACATTACCATGTTTAGAATTCAATGAGTTATATCGTTATTCCATTTATTTATTATTAGTTTCTACTAGATTCACTTATTGATGTTTTGGTTTTGATACATTAGATAGTAAATTGGCCAATGACGAATCTATCTGTTGAATTTCAAGGCCTCCCCATTTAAAAAGGGTGAAAATTTTAGTTTAGATTAATATTTGTTACATCTTAAGATTTCAAATTTCAGTTAAAATTCATGCATGTACATTGTTTGTTAAACTTGACCAATGATGAATTTATCCATCGGATTTTGAGGTCTCCCTATTAAAAAAGATAGAAACAATTTTGTTTATTCATCATTATGTATATTATTAATGTTTGGCAAATACTAGAACGTTCCTCATATCATTGTTTATTTCATTGTTTGTATATATTTTGTGATTATTATACTTATGTTATATTGTGTATCTCCTATTCAATTTGAAAAAATAAATGAGTTCAGCCAGGACCCACAATTGTGGATTCTGAAGGGTGCTAATACCTTCCCTTCGGAATAAGTTAAACCCTTACCTGGAATTCTTTAGTTCGCAGACTATTTTGTAAATAATTTATTGGTTTCCAAATTATCCTTAAAATTAGGTGGCAACTCCCCAAATCAAATTATTTTTTTCCAAAATATATTCTTTTAAATTCTTTTATTTTATTATTTTTTACGAGTTGCCACGACATTGTGCCTTCGGGATGTCAACAGAATGGAGACTTTGCTAGGGATATTTCGAGATTGTAACCATTATGAGTTTATTTTTTCAAATTGAGGAGGATTTTATTTTATTTTATTTTATTATTATATCACATATGTATATATTGTTATTTATATGTCTATATTGTTTATATTTATTCATTATTTGTTTACCTATATGTACATTATCATTACATTCATGACATGTTTCACTGACATTGATTTTATGTATTTAAAAAAATTATTTTGCGAACCCGCAACTGATCTTTTTTATACATTTGACCCTTTTTTAGAATGAGTGACAATTAATTGGTTTGTGATGCATCCAATAGTTGTCATAAATTCCAACCCAAGTCATCCGCTCGGGCCTTAGTTTTTTAAAAGCCCATTTTATATTATATATTGTGTTGATTATTTGTCTATTATATTTATTTATTTATTCATTCACTATTTGTGTAATTAATTGTATAGTGTCATTTGTATTCATGGCATAATTTTAGCCAAATCGCAAATAGTTTGTATTAGGAATAAGGGTAGTTACGTGGTTGTCCACAGCTATCCTTTCAGAAAAATCTCTTTATATTTTTTGGAAGTGGTAAGTGAGTAGTTGGTTTGCGGTCGTCCAACATTATTTACTATTTCACCCCGTAATTTATTCAACTGGGGTACCAGGTCTTTTGAAGCCCACCCTTAGTAAACCTAGGCTAGAGCGGAACCAAATCATTCATTTAGGTGTATTTGACTAGGTTGGCCCGATATTTATGGTATGAGTCTATTAGAATACCGTCTTGTATCTAATTGAAAGAATGTGTATGTATGTACTATTTCCCTTCGAGTTAGGATATTTATTTTTTGTAGTTTAGGTCATTTTATTGTAAATATAAATAGTTTAGAGTTTTAACCCTGCGTGGGTATTGTTTTTGTTTGTATATCCTTTTTCCCTCAGTTTGTATTACCATTTATTTTATTCATATAATTTGTATAATGTATTTTTATGGGGACCGGGGGGAGGGGGGGCGGGTAACAGGATGTACAAATGATATCACATTCTTTAATAGTTAGGTTTACTATGATTCATTATACATTATCCATTTGTGTAAACATTACATGATTTGTTCCATTCATGCTTATTTGATTTTGTATAAATACATACATTTTGTTTGAAATGTAATTTTGTCAATTATAATTTTGTTTGAACTATATTTGACCTGATTTTCATTTTAACAAGATACGTAGGCACCAAAATGGCTCGGTCATATTCCCATATGCTTTTAAAATAAAATGAGGGCAATTTTTTTATAATGCTCAAAAAAATCACAGATTTTATGTATAGTTTAATTTTTTTATACTATTTTATATCCAATAAGCATATTTCACTTTGTTTATTTTATGTTTTTTACACACAAAAAATCTCTGCTCGATATTTTCTTAAATGTGAATAGATTGTCCTTCAATAGACTTTGATTTTTTTCATTCATATTATTTTTATTTCAAAACATACTTAAATTTTTAGAAATATGTATTTTATACCATATCTGTCATGAACTACGTGTACCTGATTCTCATCTCTTTGAGATACGTAGGCAGCACTTCTTGGGTTCGGTGTTCCTTTTCAATTTTTAAAGAAAAAAGAGTCAATTTTGTATATATTTTATATCATTTCTTTTTTACGCTACCTGATTCTCAATTCTGAGATATGTAGGCAACCCTTCTTGGGTTCGGTGCTCATTTTTCATTTTTAATTCTCAAAAAAAATTCAGATTGTCTACATATTTTATACCATCTCTTCACAAATTATGCTTACCTGATTCTCATCTCTTTGAGATATGTAGGCAACCCATCTTGGGTTCTATGCTCCTTTTTCAATTTTTAGGAAAAAAAGAGGAAAAACAGAGTCGAATTGTACATATTTTCTACTATATCTTCACGAACAATGCGTACCCGATTCTCATCTCTTTGAGATACATAGGCAACCCTTCTTGGGTTCGATATTCATTTTTTAAAATGTAAAAAATAATTTTGTTTACATATTTTTTAAAATCATATCTTCAATCCAATTGAGACCATTACAGGTAGAAGCATGTAAATATTTGATGGGATGATGGAAAAAAATAATTTTTATGGTAAGTCATAGATTCTTTTGGTACCTCTCGTTATAGCTTTGGGATGCTTGAAAATTCTCTTGCACGCATTCAAGACAAGAATGAAACTAACCTCATAGTTTGAAGTGCATTGTATAGTGAGCTTTAGATAAAAAATTCATTGCATCGCGTTGTTGATCTAGAACTTGGCCTGAATGTTTGTTGAGGCGAAATCCCGAGTAATGTTTGATATGAGAAAGGATCGTAGGCCTTCTTTTACCCGTTTGTGCTTTTCAAAGCCTACTAAATGATATTAATCTCCAGTTTCTCCCATTTTGAGCCTGGAGCCCTTTTTTTGGACAACCATATCTTCGCCACTATCTTTTTTAGCGCTTACATGCATGATCCCTCTCTAGGCCCATCCTTCTTGAACATACAAAAAATGTGCAAATAATAAGATAAAGATGCAAGCTTGAAATTTTCAAAGGCGAAAGATGCAAAGTCTCAAAATTAAGAATTCAAAGATGACTTCTAGAGACAGAAAAGAAAAGTATAAAAAAAAGAACAAAAAAAAAGAAAAGAGAAAAAAGCCAAAAGAAATATGGCAAGACAAAAATACCCCCTGCAAAGTCAAAGAAAGACAAGAAGAAAACTGCTCTAACAAAAAAAAACAGGGGCTAAAATGAAAAGTTTGCCAACAAATAAAGTCTCACTGATGTCAAAACAAAAGAAATAGACAACAAAGAGGATCAAGCGTCAAACGCGCATAAATTGTCAAAAGCACAATTTGGTGTGACATTCAAGGAAGGAGTAAATCACTATTATTCCAAATAAATATCCTGCCAGCCCTTAAGCCTACATTACAAATCAATAACAAGTCCTACATGATCTCATTCCAAAAATTCTCACACTAGTAGAGACTTACATGACGTCCAAGCAAATGGTATCACAATTGCATACATTGAATATCTTTTTGAGTGAGAGTGTATTTTGCACAATATCCTTAAATCAAATATTCTATGCATATGCGAGATAGGACTTTCTTTGTTTTGAGGGCTCTTAATACGTGAGGATTGATAATTCAAAATCTTTATTTGAAGTAAGATAAATAAATCTTGTTCATACTTAAGTATGTTTGATGTACCACTTTAATCTGTAGGAATTACTTCGCATTTAATGTCAGTTGAAAAAAAAGAAGAAGAAATGAGATGAATTTTATGCAGTTCTAAATGTTTGTATCAATTATGGTCAAGATTTGACTATTTTTTCATATTCTTTATTTTTTGGAAGAAAAAAAAGGCAAGCATCATTTTTTTTTTCAAAAAAATAATGCCTTTCAAAGAGATTTTAGATTTGTTTTCTTCTTTTTTCTCTTTTTTTTCTTTCTTTCATTTTTGATAATCTATAAGTGTGAGATGTGTTATCTTACTTCATTGAATCATTCTTGAAAAAAAAAGAAATTTTTTTATATGTATTCCTAACTGCTAGTATCATTCTAATCAAGATTTGACTATTTGCTTTACATTCTTTACTTTTGAAAAAAAAAAGAGAAAAGCAAGGATCATTTGGATTCGGTCATGTACCTAATGGGATTTTCATTCCTTTTTACAATGAAAACTGGGGTGAAATCTTAAAAAAAGGGCAAAATGAATAAGAAAGATGTCATCCCTAGCAAGGAAAGATTGGAGATCATGCCAGTACATGCAACAGGGATAGAATTTTTGAGAAAATTATCAAAAAATCTTAATATTGTGAGATTCTTGGATCAACAGTTTCAGACTTATCAAGAGATCTAACTGGGGTAGAATTTTTGAAGAAATCCTCAAAAATTCTATCAGAAACTCGATAATCAGCTTCAAGTGGTCTCCATCATCACTAGAAGTTCAAACATCACATTACCACATGTAGTAGTGCTCATTCATATTCCATTCATTAATATTTTTTTATTATCATTGTATTCATTTTACATGGCATTATCGGAGGTAGTAGTGTCATTTGCATTCATTTTATATGGCACTATCGAAGGCGGTAGTATCATTTGCATTCATTTTATATTGCATTATCAGAGGTTCTAGTGTTACTTGAATTCATTTTACATGACACTATCGAAGGTGGTAGGGTCACTTGCATTCATTTTACATGGAACTATTGGAGGTAGTAGTGTCACTTGTATTCATTTTTACATGGTACTATTGGAGCTGGTAGTATCACTTGCATTCATTTCGCATGGAACTATCAGAGGTTGTAGTATCACTTGCATTCATTTTTACATTGCACTATCAGAGGTAGTAGTGTCATTTGTATTGCACTATCGCAAGTAGCAGTGTCATTGTTATATTCATTCATTGCACTAATGGAGGTGGTAGTATTTCTTTATTTTCATTGCATTTATATTACATTATCGGGTTATCCACCACGTTACAGTTGATCTATTATCGGGCCATCCACCTTGTTACCCCGTTATAGTTGGATCATTATCGGACCATCCACTCTGTTACAGTTGGATCATTATTGAGTCGTCCACCTCATTACAGTTGGATTATCATCATACATTTTACATTGCCAAGAGGGTCATTCATATTTCATTCGATGAATTATCTTTATTTGTCTTACTAGTAGACATGCATTTTATCTTATATGGATCATTTTACATTTGTCCTATCGATGGGCATACATTGATATTGCATTCATCTACATTGCTGAGAGGCCATCCATTCATTCACTTTGCATATTCATTCATTTGCATTATCGAGAGGGCCATTCATTCATTTGTATTTTCTAGAGGGCCATTCATTCATTCATATTTCATTCGTATTGCATTGCCAAGAGGACTATTCATTCATTTCATTTTCGAATTCATTTTGCATATTCATTGCATATTGCATTACCGAGAGGGCTATTTATTTATTTGCATTACTGAGAGGGCAATTCGTTCATTCGCATTGCCGAGAGGGCCATTCATTCATTTTGCATATTCATTCATATTGCATTGCCAAGAGGACCATTCATTCATATTGCATTGCTAAGAGGGTCATTCATTCATTTTGCACATTCATACATTTTGCATTGCTAAGAGAGTCATTCATATTGCATTCGGTGAATCATCTTCATTCATCTTATCAATAGACATGCGTTTTATCCTACATGAATCATTTTACATTGTCCTATCAATGCAAATGCATTCATATTGTATTCAAGGAATCATCTTTATTCGTCCTATCAATGGACATGCATTATTTTTTTCGATATGCATCATTTTTCATTCATCTTACTGATGGACATGCATTCATATCCTACCAATGGATCATTCTTCACTTGTCCTGCCAATGGACATGTATTTATATCCTATCAATGGATCTTATTTGTCTTTTCAAAAGATTCATACCCTGCATCAAAAATCAAATGATGGATATTGACATGTATTGCAAGAGGATAACAAAAGTGTTGAAGTGATGCTACTTTTTTTTGCTTTTTTTTTCTTTAATTTTTTCTCTACTAATAAAGCTTTATCTTAGTTTTTTCGAGAACATCCAGGCGGATGCATTCTTAATTAAACCAATTCCATTTTTTAGATGATTGATAATGTTCCTTTGAAATCAAAGAATATTAGTTGAAAAATATGAAACTTTTGAAATTAAGGAGCAACTTCTACCGTACTCAAGAATGGTCATATTGAAGGTCATATGTTTGGCCAAAATTAAGTTTTTCAAGTTTTTTTGTCCATGATCTCTTGCATCGATCATATCTAAAGAAAGGGGCAGTTGTTAACACCCAATTTTGGCCCAACACTTCAAACATTTTTAACTAGCTTTTAAAATACTTTTTGGGGATTTTAGATTAATTTTTGATAATTACTCTTATTTGTTTAATATTAGAATTTTTTAATTAGTCTAATTTTAAATTTTAACGCAGTGTATTAATTCATTTTTTCTTGTTTATATATGATTATATGCATATGTTTAATTGACCCACAGTTTGGGTCCATATCTTTTTAGCCCATTGGTTTCCAAATATCTATATAATTCTTTATCTTGTACAATAATAGGGGATGGTAGATAATTTTAGATTAGGGTTTAGTATTTTTATTATTTTCACCATTCAAAACTTTTCTGGCCACCACCATGAGTTCCAGTGAAACTCCCGTGAGCTTCCCCTTTTGCCAGACACCCTACCATTTTGTTTTCTCTTCATCACTATTCCAACCATAAATGCTATAAGCCACTCATCTCCTTTCTCCTCTTTCTCCGGCAGCTCCTCTCCCTCTTTTCCTCACCATGCTGGAAAATCCTCATCCTATTCTCCACCTAGTCAGTACCATGGAAGCTCCAAACAATCCCTGTGCAGCCGCTTAATACACCAAATAACCTCCAAAACACCACCAAAGTCATCCTCAAAATGACCCCAAACCCCAGCTGAAACCCCACCAAAACCCCGACCCAAAACTGTAGAAGACAACCACCAAATACATCCCAAAACCCCATGAAAAATCAACCAAAGAACCCCAAATCAGTCTGCAAAACAACAACCAAACAACCTCTGAAATACACCTCTGAAACACCACCATTTCACTACCCAAACAGCACCCAAAACACCACCAAAACCCTGACCCAAAGCCCCATGAAACATACCCAAAATGACCTCATTTCGCCACCATTTTTAGCCCTAAAAGCTCGCCCAAACTGACCAATTAACCCCAGCCGAAATAGCCCGCGATTCTATTCCAATGAACCAAAACCCACCAGCGAACCACCGTGAGCTGCAGCTTAAAACAAAATCAACCAATCCCGCTGTGATGCCATTCCAAATAAGCTCCAAGCGTCAAACATCCCTAGTTTCAAAGAGCTACAGCAAAAATCAGAGAGCTCCAACAAACCCCAGTCAGACCACAGCTTCAACAACGAGCTTTCCTCTCGGTATCTCTATATTGTTTACTCTATCATTCTCTTTGGTTCTGCTTGTGAATATTAGTTGAATTTTTATTATATTTTGTTCTATTTTTGGTGTTTATTTTAGTTATTATTCATAATTTTTGTTTGGGTTTTTAGTGCCTGTTTTGCATTATAGTCCATCTATAAATTAGTTGTTATTGTTGATTAAGAATAAATAAGAGAAGACTTTTTTTTTCCTTTCTCACTATTTTATTTGGGTGATGTTTTTTTTTTCAATCTTCAGTGTTTGTTTTTTTTTTTAAATTTTTGTTAATTTATAATTTTTGTTTGGGTGTTGATTCACGAGATCTGGACTGCTTTAGTAAGATTTAGAACCCATTAATGTTACTTTCATTTTTTCATTTTTTGATATCTAAATGTGTTGTAGAGTTGATTTAGTTATGTTTTATAATGTACTGTAGTATTTATTTATTTATTTTAACTTCTGTAGTACTTCATTTGTTTATTCCTATTTGATGCTATGCCTATGTTTAGTTTATAATATTGCTTTGTTATAATTGTTTCTATGTGCAATTCCTTTAATTTTTTTGACATTTCCATGTTTAGAATTCAATGAGTTATATCGTTGCTCCATTTGTTTATTGTTAGTTTCAACTAGCTTCACTTATTGATGTTTTGGTTTTCATACATTAGATAGTAACTTGGCTAATAACAAATCTACTAGTCAGATTTCAAGTCCTCCTCATTTTAAAAAGGGTAGAAAATATAGTTTAGATTAATATTTGTTACATGTTAAGATTTCAAATTTCAGTTTAAGTTCACGTATTTGTTAAACTTGACCAATGACGAATCTATCCGTCGGATTTCGCGGCCTCTCTATTTAAAAAAGATGGAATAATTTTTTTATTCATTATTATGTATATTATTGACGTTCGGTAAATACTAGGATGTTCCTCATATCATTGTTTATTTTATTGGTTGTGTATATTTTGTGATTATTATACTTATGTTATATTATGTATCTCATCCATAATTTAAAAAAAAAAGTTCAATCAGGACCCACAATTGTGGATTCTGAAGGGTGGTGATACCTTCCCTTCGAAATAACTTGAACCCTTACTTGGAAGGTTTTGGTTCGCAGACTATTATATAAATAATTAATTGGTTTTTTAATTATCCTTAAAATTAGGTAGGTACTCCGTAAATAAAATTATTTTTCCTCAAAATATTCTTTTAAATTCTTTTGTTTTATTAGTTTTTACGAGTTGCCACGACGTTGCGCCTTTGGGATGTCAACACATACTTTCTACCTTCAATCCCAAAGGTGTATTTGTTGGATTTTCCATGGTGCACAACATCCCCTATCAAATTGCCATGGTCTCCCTAACAAGAGATGACATGTCAACATGGGTACAATATCACAAGTCAATTCATCATTGTACTTACCCACACTAAACAAACGCTTGCTTGTTTGAGGACCCTCATTTCTCCGCCGTCATTGAGTCATTGTAACTTGTAAAGGTTGAGATTCTTTGTTGTTGGAATTCCCATACGTTCCACCAAAGAACTACTCACCACATTAGTGCAACTTTCACTATCAATGATTAAAGAACACACTTTATATTTAATTTTACACCTAGCATGAAATAGATTCTCCCTTTGATCAAGCTCATCTTTGGCAAGGGCTCCCATAATTCTACTCACAACACATGAAAGATAGGTATTTACCTTCAACTCTTCATCATTATCAAGTAAAGATTTTTCTTTCTCCATGAAGCAGGCAAAATTTACCCTCTTATCAAACCTTTCTTCTACATTTCCCATCCTATCTCCTCTATATCCCATCATATATCCTCTATTCCCCACTCTATCTCCTCTATACCAATAATCTCGGCCTCCCATGCCATGATTCCCCCCCCTCCTCAAGTCTTAAGGTCAGAATCCTTCCCTTTGTACTCCAGAGGTATCCCTACCCCCATGCTCCCAAAACTCATCATTTTTGAGATCTCCATGAATTTCATCATAGAGAGGATTTTGGTATTGGGTGGCTTGATAGGGAATTTGTGGTATATTTGGTGGAGGTGATGTAGCTTGTCTTGGATGGTTTGGAGTGTAGTTCATTTGGCAAGTGGGGTTTTGGTAGCTTCGGGTTCGATTTTGTGGAGGAAATCACAGATTATGGGGTAATGGTAGTGGAATGCATCGATGCCCTTCTTATCTGCTCATTTTCGGGTTGAATTGGTTTCCCTCGATTCTCATTCTCCACTTGTACCAACCTTTCTTCCATACCTCACATCCTTCCATTCATTACCAATATTTGTTTGGAGATGTAAGCAAGAGTTTCCATGATGTTCGCCGAACCTTCCCCAATTAGACTTGTATTAGATATAACACCTACAATACTCAACAAACAAGATTAGTAGCAAAAGCCTCACGTCACTCGTACGTAACTCTCAACGCACCTTCTATGGTGTCGTCTCAAAATTGCTAGTGAACTAGCTCTTCAAGGTCACCTATCCTTGTAGTGGAGTGAATTTTTATGGCTCTTCAAAGAAGGATGACTCAAACAAAGCTTAGGCATAAAAAGAAGAAAACTAGAAGAAAGAGGCACAAGAAATATTAGACTCAAAAAAAAAAAAAAAACTAAGTGACAAAAGTAGAAGGGATTACTTGTTGTTACCTAATTTAAAGAATCAAAGAGATGATTTAATGTTTAGACACTAGTTAACAAGTAATTAAAGATATGAATTAGTTGTTAAATAGTTTAGGAATGAAAGAAAATGAGTGACAAAGAGGAAGAATTGATTTCGGAAACCTAGAAAATTTTTGAAGCCTTAAGGTGTTCATGACTTGAAAGGGGTTCCATCTGATGATTTTATGATTAAAACTAGTTAACAGGGTTAAATATGTTAATTACTTTCTAAATAATTGGAGAATCGAAGCACAAAATTTTTAAAAATAGAATCACTTCGTTTGGACACTTATTAGAAAACTTTTTATGCCCAAAAAACCTCTCATACTTTCGAGTATTAAAACTCTGCAGATTTCAGCCTTTGAAATTGGGCTCCACGCACCACATGGTGCGTATGGAAGGGGCTGGACGTTGACTTATTACTGGCGCTGATGTGGTGCTGACTAGCGCTGTCGTGGAAAATAATTTTTTAAATTTTTAATTTTTTTTTAAATTTCTACTAAGGGCCAACAAACACATTTGACCAACTTTAACTAGAAAAAAAATAAGTCAAATGTACCTTTTCGTCTCCTTTTTCTTCAAGAATACTTGAATTTCTTTAAGAACACCTAGAAAATCAAGAACACATACTAAATCCCAACATCTTCAAATTAACTCAGAATTGGCTCAAAATTTAGGATTACCTTTCTCTTGATGTAAAGAGCAAGCCCCAATAATCATTAACCTTTAATTTCTTCTCAATAAAAAATACCCACTTTCATAATTTGAAAAGTTTGAATGCTCAAAACTCTTCAATGGTACATTCACTTTCACAACTCCGAATTGAATAAAATTTGAAATTTAGGCTAAAAAAATAGTAGTGAACAAGAATCTAGTGTTAAAAATAAATAATCAAATAAAAAAATTTGGGTTTTTGTTTGGAAATTCAAAATTCCAAGACCTAGATTTGTGAAAACAAACCTAAACCTAGGGCTGGCAATTTCAGCCCATTAATGAAAATCAGCCCATCTAACCCATATTAAATAAGATGAACACTCATTTTTAAGTGGGTAAATATGAATTTTAGCTAACTTTTAAAGCCCATATAATAAGTAAAATATGGGTACCCATTTAAGTCCAAAAAAAATCATCTTCTGAAAATCCCTAAATGCCTAAATCGTAAATTACTAAAGCTGAAGTCTGAAGAGTGAAGATCCAATGCAAATAACTTCATCCATTGCTTGAACACCCATTCTCAAAGTTGCTCGAGAAATTCACAAACTCAAAACTCATGAAGAAAATCACAAGTCACAAGTGAAACTCACAAACCCCATTGTTGGTCGAATCTGCTTTATTGTTGCGTATCACAAATCATCATCTCTCACTCTCTGCTGAAGACTCCATTGTTGAGGTATGCATTTTTTACATTTTTAATACTTCGATTTCATTTTATCTTTGCTAGTAATGGTGGTTTTCAGAGTTCCTCAATGATGAATAAAACAGATGATGAGTCTGATATCTATTCTTTTAAAAAATGTGAAGACAAAATGAGGCATTTGTCTGAGAGGAACTCCAATCTCCATCACCAGTTTTTTCATTTTTCTCTATTTTTATCGATGTTTATTTTGAAAACAAATTTGGTTGCTTCATATTTCCCAACTATCGGCTGTGTGATATTTGACAAATCCAAATATTTGTTTCTCAAATAATTAAATGCTATGATTGAACTTTTTATCAGGAAAAAAATACATGGCCATGTTTGAATCAGCTCGTAGTTGTTCAATGTTACTCCTACTTTTTTGTGGAGCTAAACACCTGCCAAACTGCTGCTGTATTTGTTTTCTGATTCAAATCTAGGACCTCTAAAATCCATTTGTTTTCTGATTCTCAAAAATCACTAGATTCTCTAAAATCTGCTTATTTTCTTGATAGAGCTAATGGAGGCTAATGAGACTTCTTGTGAGATCAGCTCGTCTATCTTGAGAAAAATGAACTAAAAGAAACACTTTAATCGTTTGAAACACTTTTTCAAAATTGCCTCGTACTAGTGACAGTGAAAGGTTAAAAGAAGAATGTTAGGTATGTTATTAAATCCTTGTAGCTGATGCTAGCACTTCAAATGTGAAATGTCCTGTAGAGAGAAACTTGCATAACAAACACGAATGCGGATATGCGCCTATCAACAATTTATCATGAGAAATCATCTTTTGCTATTCTAAAGCATAATTATCCTTTTTGCTTTGTTGAACATCAAGGGAATAGAGATATTCATTCGTACTTAAATGCAACGGTATGTCATGACCCAACCTAGGGCTTAGGCATGACACGGCGCAAGGGCGACTCGAAGAGACCCCAAGCAAGCCTCTTAAAACATCATTACACATCCTTGGTCATGAAAGCAATAAAAACAAGCATCAAGAGATAATAAAGTGGGACAACCGAGGCTAAGGGAAAGCACTTCCATATCATAGACATCAAGAACAATAGAGTCAAGACTCTTAGCATAAATACATAACATATCCAACAAACACCTCTAATACATAGAAAAGAGTAGGAGCCAAGACAAAGCAACCGGACTCACCCTCATAGTCAATACAGACAATAAAGAAGAATGTCTTAATACATAATAAGAGCAACATAGACTAAGGTCCCCGAAGTGAAGGACTCACGAACTAGCTTGAGTAGTATCGAACTAGCCACGTGGAGGAGGAGGATGATCAATTTGGGCATCGGTTCCTATATGGTGATATCATGTAGGCAAGAGTATGCGTTAGTACGTTTGAATGCACTAAGTATGTAGGCTGCAATGCAACAAGAATTAGGCATCATAGTCAAAATGCATAACAATAGGCAATAGGCATAATATAACAATATGACATGTATGACCAATGCATAAGTAAAACATGCTTAAGTAGCTCATGCTCATATAGGATATCATATGCGTAGAAGAGACCAATGTGGATTTCCAAAGTACAAACCCCTTGGTTGGTTAGTGATGATGTTGCCTCCTCACTTAGGTGGTGAGGTATAAACCCCTCACTAGGTTGTTGATGATGCCGCCCCATCATCCCGTTGAAGAAGTCAAACCCTTCACTTGGTGGATGAGTACAAACCCCCATCTAGGTTAGCGATGATGCCGCCCCATCGCTAGGTAGATAAGTACAAACCCTTCATTAGGTTGATAAGTACAAACCCCCATCTAGGTTATCTAGGTTCTTAGTCCCCCAGATTGGGAATGGTCTAATGCAACACTTTATATAGAATTTATCATATACATAAGATCATTTCATCATCATATAGTTAATCATATCAATCTCATGCTTTGGACCTTCAATTCCTCAAGAAACCACAACCAGATATTTTATCAAACACTTGACAGGTGTGAAATGGTAGGATAAGATCATGTAATTTAAAGATGAAATCATGCTAGAAAATATATTTTAGAAACATCAATCAACACCTTGCATCACCCTCAAGTAATATGCATCAAAATTCCTCCACAAATCTTACAATAAATTAAAGATCTATAGCTCAAAACATAGCAAAACAGTCACAGTTTCACATAGCTTTAACATAGTGTGCAGTGAATTTCATAATAAGAAAGACCCATGTGTAAATCAACTTTGAATCATGCAATTTGAGTAAAAAGAGGCTTGGGTATCATGGGTGAAAGGAACCTACGAAAGAAGCCCACATACCTTAGCTTGGAGATAAACTTGGTGAAGATTGGAGATGGAGACTTGAAACTTGAAGAAGAATCTTAAAGGAAAACCTTAGCTTAAGATGAGTGTTTGAGACTTGAATTTGGGAGTGAAAATATGGCTAAGTGTTTGAGTGAGTATTGGGGAATGTTTAGGATATATGAGAGTTACAAATACTAATTATAGGTAAAAAAACACACTTGGGAACACTTAGACCCAAGACCCAAAAGCCTTAGAACGAGATAAAAAATCACTTGGCAACAAAATACACAGGTCTGCATCTGGTCTGTCATGTGGACCTATCATAGAGGCAGAATTAATACATGTTGCGACAGCTGCACATCGTGGCACTGTCGTGGATCGATTTGGATAAGAAAAATTATGAAATTGCTAATTGTTTGATCTAAAATTGGGTTTAGACAATTTTCCCCCTAATTTTGACTCCTTGAACAAGAATATGAAGTCAAATTTTTGATATCGTACACAAATTTTGAGATATATGGAATTTAAAATTCCAGACATTCTGAGGCACATTTTCGGGCACTTTTTGGGGTCGTTTCAATATCTCCCCCTTGGGATTATTCATCTTCCAATGTAAAATAGATGTACAGGATAAGAGTAATCAAGAACAAATCAGCTCTAACAAGAATGCAATATTACATCTAAAATACTATTTTGAAAATCTCAATATGAGTGTAAAATCATCATGACCTTGCCAACTTAAGCATGAATGCATATAAATGACATAGGGGCTGAAATATAGGACTTGAAATCACATAGGGGACTTAGAGTTAGTACCTTAGGCTTGAGCGGAGTGGATAAGATAAGGATACAACTTTTGCATGTCAGCCTGGCCTCCCATGTAGCACTCTCAACTTGTTGGTTACTCCAAAGGACCTTAACGGATGCCACCTCCTTGTTCATCAATCTCTTCACTTGCCTATCCAAAATTTGAACTGGAAACTCCTCATAAGTCAAGTTATCCTCAACAATACCCACAATATCAAGAGGCACAATAGCATTAGGATCACCCATACATTTTCTCAACATAGAGACATGGAACACCGGATGAACCAAATTTATTTCACTAGGCAACTTCAACTCATAAGCTATCTTGCCAACCCTCTTTATCACCTCATAAGGACCAACGTAATTTGGACTCAACTTCCCCTTTTTACCAAAATCGACCACACCTTTCATTGGTGAAACTTTCAAATAAACCCAATCACCCACTTTGAATTCAAGGTCTCTTCTTCTCACATCAACATAGGATTTTTGATGACTTTGGGCTGTCTTTAATCTCTCCCTAATCATCCTAACCTTCTCAAGAGCCTCCATAATAAGATCCAGTCCCAATAAAGCCATCTCTCCAACCTCAAATCAACCAACCGGTGATCTACGATGCCTCCCACCAAAGATCCTCAAAAAGAGCCATACCGATGCTTGAGTGATAGCTATTGTTGTATGCGAATTCAATCAAAGGAAGATGGTAATCCCAACTACCCCTCAACTCTAATACGCATGCCTTAAGTATATCTTCAATGGTTTGAATTGTCCTTTCAGCTTGGCCATCCGCTTGAGAGTGAAAGACCGTACTAAGTTGAACTTTTGTACCAAGACCCCTTTGAAAAGACCTCCAAAAGTGTCAAGTGAATTGTGCATCACAATCTGATATGATGGAAAAAAGAACCCCATTCAGCCTCACTAACTCATGGACGTACAACCTTGCATATTCTTCAGCCCCATGTGTAGTCTTAACTGGTAGAAAGTGAGCCGATTTCGTCATGCTATCAACCACAACGCAAAAGTAATCAAAACTTTTTCTAGTCTTGGGCAACCCAACCAAATCACCCATATTAATCACTTCCCACTTCCAAATGAGAATTCTACGTCTTGGGTTAGGCCATCCGTCCTTTGGTGTTCCACTTTGACTTGTTGACAACTACGGCAACTGAAAATGAATTTGGCAATGTCTCTCTTCATGGCTCCCAACCAATACACATCTCTCAAGTTTCTATACATTTTGGTAGAACTGGGGTGGATAGAATAAGAAGAATTGTAGGCTTCATCAAGGATCTTCTCCCTCAAACCATCAACACAAGGCACACACAACCTACCTTGATACCTAAGGGCACCATCTTCCCCTTTGGGAGAAAACCTCTACTTTGCCCTCTTTCACCTAGGCCTTCAATTCAAGCAAGGAGGAGTCAATATCTTGTTTTGCTATCACCTCGTCAACCAATGAAGATTTAGACCCATCATCAACAACAACACCATCACCAACCTCTTCCAACCTAACCTCCAATCTAGCAAATTGATGCACCTCCCTTGTCATCTCCTTATCACCACCTTCAACATACGCAAGACTACCCATAGACACCTTATCAAGGCATTCACCACTACATTTGCCTTATGCAGATGATAGTGCACACTCATATCATAGTCTTTGAGAAGTTCTAAGCATCTCCTTTGCCTCAAGTTGAGAACTTTTTGAGTGAAGACATATTGAAGGCTCTTGTGATTGGTGAACACATCAACATGCAAACCATACAAGTATTGATGCCAAATCTTTAATGCAAACACGACGACAGCTAACTCTAGATCATGGGTAGGGTAGTTCCTTTAATGTACCTTGAGTTGTCTAGAAGCATAAGCTATGATCTTAGCATTTTGCATCAACACACAACCCAAACCAACCCGTAAGCATACAATACATGACAAATCCCTCAAGCCCATCCGGTAGTGACAATATAGGAGTGGACATAAGCTTGTCTTTCAATGTTTGGAAGCTCCTCTCACACTTATCGGTTCACACAAACTTAAACTTCTTTTGAGTCAATTTTGTTATAGGGGAAGCAATGGAGGAGAACCCATTCACAAACATTCTATAATAACCCGCTAAGCCTAAGAAGCTCCTAATATCCAATGGGGACAATGGTTTAGGCCAATTTATAATTAAATCGATTTTCTTAGGATCCACTTTTATACAATCCCCCGACACCACATGATCCAAGAATGCAACCTCCTTCAACCAAAATTTACTTGTCATATTTGGCATACAATTTCTCCTCCCTCAATATTTGCAACACAACTCTAAAATGCCCTAATATGTGAATAAATAAAAATATCATCAATAAAGACCACAACAAAGGAATCAAGGTAAGGTTTGAAGACCCTATTCATTAGGTCCATAAAGATGGTCGGTGCACTGGTCAACCCAAACGACATCACAACAAACTCATAATGTCCATATCCAGTCCAAAAGGTCGTCTTGTAAATATCACACTCCTTCACCCTCACTTGATGATACATGGACACAAGATCAATCTTAGAGAAGAAGCTAGCCCTTTGCAATTGGTCAAACAAGTCATCAATCCTTGGAAGATGATATCTATTCTTGATGGTGATCCTATTGAGTTGTCAGTAATCAATACACATTTTAAGGGACCCAACCTTCTTTTTCACAAATAACACTGGAGCACCCTAAGGTAATTGACTAGGCCTAGTGAATTCCTTTCCCAACAAATCTTTCAATTGTTCCTTTATCTCCAACTTTGCTAGGGCCATACGGTAAGAGGAAATGGACATAGGTTGAGTATTGGGGAGGAGGTCTATACCAAAATCTATTTCCCTTTCTGGACGAAAATCGGCAAGGTCATTTGGGAAGACATCAAGAAACTCATTTACAACCAGAACCGACTTTATGGAAGGGACTTTGGACTCCACATCTTTAACCTTCACTAGATGGTAAAGACACCCCTTAGAGATCAACTTGCGGGCTTTAATGCATGAAATGAATCTACCGTTGACACCACATCTTGACTTTCCCACTCAAGGATGAGTTCATTAGGGAATTAAAACTTCATCCTACGGGTTCTACAATCAATAGAAGCATAGTAGGCATGCAACTAATCCATCCCAAGAATAACATCAGAATCTATCATGTCTAATTTACCAAGATCACAAGGCAACAACTTTTGCAAAATGCAAATACGACAACTCCTATAAACGTTTCTAGCAACAATAGAGGCACCAATAGGAGTAGACACTTCATATGACTCATGCAACAACTTGGGGTTAACATGGACTATTTTAGCAACAAAAGGGTAACAAAGGAAAGAGTGGCACCCGTATCAATCAAAGCATATACATCAAAGTCAAAGATTTTCGACATACCAGTAATAACATCGGGAACCTCACCAACTCATTGCCTCCTATATAGAGCATAAAATTTAGTGTGCCTTGGGGCACCACCTTGAGGACTACCTCTACCCAATGGAATCGCATTTGCACCCTGGTCCTTGCCATTTTTTCTTGGACAATCCACCCTTTTATGACCAAGCTCCCCATAATCAGAGCAAGTATTAGAATCCTTCAAACACGGGCCCCTATGACTTTTCCCACATGTAGGACATCAATGGGAGCCGCAACACCAACACTTTGAAGCCTAGGGAATTCATTGGCAATCCCCATATTAGTAGCATGATGAGACCCTTGACCTTGATGGAACAGGCCACCCCTTTGGAACTTACCCCAAGACGGGCCGTCTTGGCCTCATGCCCCCTTCTCTTCCTCAATTTCTCCTTCTCCATTTGCTTGGCATAGGTCATCAACCGAGATAAGTCTATGTCAATAATAAGAATGGTAGACCGACATGTTTCACTTACCAAGTCGGAGACCCCCATCATAAACTTGTTCATCCTAAATCTAGGATCGACCACCAAATGAGGAGCATACTTTGAAAGTTGATTAAACTTGAGGGCATACTACCTCACACTCACAGCACCTTGTTTCTAGTTCATAAACACCATCAACTTAGCTTCCCTAAGCTCAAGAGGGAAAAATCGACTAAGGAAAATCAATTTGAACTCCTCCCAAAAAAAAACATTACCAATCCCTTTCCTTCCATTCATCATACCATATTTGGGCTACCCCTTTGAATTGGTACACTGCCAACTCTGCCTTTTCGTTCATCCCAACACCCATGATATTCAAGATCTTGTAGATCTCATCAATGAACTATTATGGATATTCATCCACCTTTAACCTATAGAACACTCTCATAAAGTCTCTTATCCTAGCTCCCGGGGTAGTAGCATGAGGGGCTTGGGCCCCTTGATTGATTTAATTGGCCATAACTTGGGCAAGCATAGTGAGAGCATCCTAGAGCCCACCATTGGTAGGTTGCTCCTCGGGAGTTTGTGCTGTTCTTCCTCTAGTATTTGGCATGATCTAGCATGGCAAGGAACAATTGTTAAGGGGGAAAAACTTACCACAACTCTATAGCATGACTTAGAACATGAAGAAGGGAAACATTTCCCAAAATGTATTATAGCCTCCTACTCATAGTCATGGTGTGCTTCACAACCATGAATAGGACTCTAATCGACACAATGCATTGGACTTTGAGGATCTATCCACCTAGTGCTATGAGACCAAGTTTGTCACAACCCATGCCTAGGGCCTAGCCATGACACGGCGCAAGGGGGACCTGAAGGGACCCCATGTAAGCCTCTTAGAACATCATTACACATGCTTGGTCATAGAAGCAATAAAAATAAGCATCAAGAGATAATAAAGTTGTACAACTGGGCTTAAGGGAAAGCAATTCCATATCACAGACATAAAAAACAATAGAGTCAAGGATCTTAGCATAGATACATAACATGTCCAATAAACATCTCTAATACATAGATAAGAGCGGGGTTGTAACACCCCACACCCTACACTACACCACTAATACTATACAAATGAAATATGACATGATTTGGTTAAACTAGCGCA
>JAABOM020000345.1:1446-20896 GCA_011800125.2 Solanum clarkiae
AAGATGGAGAAAAATCAGGGCGTTCGAGGGGAGAGAAGGGGAACAAACGGAGAAACCCTAAGTCGTCAACCCCCCAATACTTTTTTGGTCTACCTCTACCCTTCCGTGTAACCCCTAAATTCAACCTCTTGTACCTCCTAATGGGAGCATCGGTGCTCTTTCTGCACATGTCCAAACCAACATAGTCTTGCTTCCCTCATCTTGTCATCCACATGGGACATCTCTAACTTCTCCCCCCGAATGATCTCATTTATAATCCTATCACTCCTGATATGTCCACACATCTATCTCAACATCCCTATCTCTGCAACCTACATTTTCCGAACATGTGAATTTTTAGTTGGCCAACACTCCACTCCATAATCACTATTCTGTAAAACTTTCCTTTAAGCTTAAGTGATATCTTTTTATCACACAATACTCTTGAGGCAAGCCTTCATTTCATCCATGCTGCCTCAATATGATGTGTAATATCATTGTTGATATCGCCACTAATCTAGATGATGGATCCAAGATAATTAAAGTTTTCTCTTTTAGGAATAGGTTGAGTGGCAAGCCTCACTTCAACGTCTGTTTTATCTCTAGCAATACTGAATTTGCACTCCAACTATTATATTTTGGTTCAGCTCAATTTGAACCATTTGGATTCCAAAGTATATCTCCAAACCTCCAATCTATCATTAACTTTAGTCTAAGACCCATCAATCAGTACTATGTCATCTATAAATACTATACATCATGACACCCCCTCCTGGATAGACTGTATCAGCTCATCCATTACCAAAGCAAAAAAAAAAAAAAAGAGCTCAACAGAGATCCTTAATAGAGTCATATCTCAATAGGAAAATACCTTGAGTCTCCTCCTACCTTCTTATCTGAGTTCTGGCTCTGTCATACATATCCTTTATCACCCTAGTATACACCATTGAAACACCTTTCGCCTCTAGATATCTCCATAAAACATCCCCCGAAACTTTGTCATAGGTATTTTCTAGGTCAATGAACACCGTATGATAGTCTCTCCTTCTCTCCCTATATTTCTCCACTAATCTCCAAACAAGATGGATTGCTTCAATAGTTGATCGTCCCGGTATAAATTCAAACTAGTTCTAACAAATAGACACTACTTTCCTCACCCTCATTTCCATCACTCTCTCCTAAACCTTTATATTGTGGCTCAACAACTTCATACCCCTGTAATTGTTACAACTTTGAATATCACCCTTCTTCTTTTATAATGGAACCATTGTACTTCTCCTCTATCCATCGGGTATCTTAGCGATCTTCCTAATAGCATTAAACAATCTTATCAACCACTCAATACCCTCCTTGACTACACTCTTCCAAAAGTCCATCAGAATTTCATCTGGTCCGATTGCTATCCCTCTGTTCATCCTACTAACAACACGTCCAACTTCCTCAACTCTAAAACTCCTATAATAACTAAAATCTCGATAACTATCGAAGTGCCCCAAATCACCCAACTCAATATTGTTGTCCCTTTTTCGTTTGAGAGTTTATGGAGGTAAGCTTGTCACCTTATCTTAATAGAATTCTCATCCACCAGCACCTCACCCTTCTCATCCTTAATGCACTTCACTTGGTCCAAGTCACGAGCTTTTCTCTCGCTGACCTTCGCAAGAATATACAATTTCCTGTCCTTACCTTTTCCACCTAACTCAACATACAAGTACTCAAACATTGTTTCCCGAGCACTCATCACTGTCATCTTCACTTCTGTGTTCGCCATTCTATAAATATCTTTAGGCCTTATTTTTTCATCATCATTGTAACGTCCGATAAAATTATCAAAATATCCCTAGAGGAGGATTATGCACATAACGTATCTGTCTATGCTCTGATAGCAAATTCGTGACCAAATTCGCAATCAACACTAAAAATTGAGCGAAAAAATAGTCTCGATCGATTTTTAGAGCAACCGAATCAAAAGATATTTTTTTAAATGTAAAATCGAACCAGTATTAGTACACGACGGGGCCGCAATGCGCTACTGTAGCAAACCCACACTTAGTTTCTTTTTTAAAAAAAATTCGACGGGAGTTGAAAACCTCATTTGGAGAATTTTTTTCAAAAAAATACATGTGTGCGCGTGCAGTCCGCAAGACACACTTATAGCGAAAATGACAAAAGGCAGACACAATGTGTCATAAAGAAGAAACATTCATTGTGGAAGAGAAGAAATCTTATCTTACTTTGCTCTAGCCAAAAGGAATGAAGACTTTATGTAAATATTATTATTTTATTCCTTTCTTACTTGTTTAAAAAGTGCAACTTTGAGATTTATCAAAATGCTTACTATTTATTCAAGCAAGCTACGACTGAAAATAGCTTATTAAATCAGGTATGTTTGTTTGCTTATATGAGCTAAATATATTATAAATCTCTCAACGCTATCAAAGCTAGTTATTGTTTATTAACATTAGATAGCATAAATCCAAAATATAATTATGCCTGAAAATAGTGAAGTAATGGGTTGGTATCCTTATGAAACACTGTAGGTGTAAGGTAATATATCATATTGGATTGTGGTAAACCATACGACTAAGAATAACAATAAGTGTTGATTGGGAAGAGAGATTTATTTTATAATATATATTGAGAAGAGAGAGATTTATTTTATAATATATATTGGGAAGAGATTTATTTTACAATATATATAGTTCATGGAACATATTTATGCTGATGAATGATATAGAGTTTATCTTATTTATTTATCTTATAAAATATATTATGATAAAACATGTTTATACCTAGAAACTAGAAATCTTTGTACTTAGAAGCTATGCAGGGCCAACTTAGAGAAATCCTTAGGAGAACACCACTTACGAAACAAGCTAAATCTAGAATATTTACAGAATTTTCGCTATATAAATGAAAATAAGAGTGAAAAATTTCTTTTAATTTGTGAGGAGCATTTTGGACAATTCCCAAGCCCTCTCAATTTCCATATCTCAGTGTTGGAGATGTCCGCTTATTGTGGCTGCTCTACAGGCACAGCTGGACACCTAGGTTCCTCAGGAATTTGACTAGGCTGGTTTGTATTTCTCCTGAATGGGCATCCTCTGCCCCTTACTAGTTCGTTAGCTCTACAAGGAGGCATGATCTGAAAAACATGGCGTGAACGCACAAGTTAGAAGGGAATTCACAGAGAGATACTCTGAAGCACAAGACAAGGAATAACAAGTAATAATGACACTTCCTAATGTCTCATAGCCTCCCTATTATAGATGTGACGCATTTCACACCCATAATACAGAATTTACTAGATACGGTTCCTCTGATACCAAGTTTGTCACGCCCCGAGCCTACACCCTGGACGTGATTAGCACTCGAAAACCATTTTTGGTCCCAAGAGAACTACTTGACCTGACTACTTACTCAACGGAAGACAAACAATAGTGGGAAAACTATAAAATAACAGGCTAACTCATGAATGGTCTGCATAAACTGAATGTGAAAGTGCATAAGTGATACTGAATAAACTGGAACTAGAATACCTGACACATAATCTATGGAACCTCTACTAAAACTATCTGAAAGGACTATTGGGACAGACCCCAAGTAGCCAGAATTAAAAATAAATGTTGTAATGAAACATAAATAACTCCAGAGCCTCGGACTGAAAAGAGGCCTCACCAAAAGACTGAAAGCTGTAAGATTCTCAATGAAGTGACTGCTGAGGAACTCTATCACCTGCATTTGCATCATAAAATGATACAAGTCCTAAGGACGTCAGTACGTGGAATATACGGTATGTAAGATGGCTAAAATAGTAATCTCAGAATAACATAGCATTTCTTAAAAGACATAAACACATCTCATAATGAAGTAACAATGATAATAAATACTTTGTATGCTAAAATTAATATGTTGAAACTTATAAGTAAAATATATCTCTTAACTTGGGGAGTTTCTCTAACCGACAACCACCACTATGAGCTTCGTGGTGATACAGCGTCTTGCCCACACTGCCAGAGCCGTCTCGTACTTTGCCGGGGTAGGGGATGAAGAACTAGGGGAGTGGATTCATCCTAAAACTGGGCCATCTCAGTGGCTAAAGAGGAATGTACCGTGGTATAATCCTACCCTATATTGGCTAAATAGTTTATGCGTTAGAGTAATTTATTCTACCCTCACCCATATCGATGATCAATACTACTCCCAAAAATGATCTTTATATAGCTCATACTTAAAAATTATGAATTCTTGAAATCTGGTTTTTCGGGGACTTAGCCCAACTTACTACTTAGCTTTCTCATCTAAGTTCTTTAACTTGACAGAAAAATAATGTCAACTCAAATGATTCAAAAACATGCTAGATTACTTGGCTAATATGCAAGAATCAATTCTTAAAATGTACTTCTTGAACTTAGCTTAAAAGTTACTCATACTAGTCTTTCTTTTCTTGAAATAGTAACAAGATTTTCAAGAAATCTCAACAACAATGAATTTTGTTCATATATGAATATAAATTTGATAACGATACTTTAATTGAATAATATAGAAACCAAGAATCATAATATTCATTAAGAATCTATAGTTTGTTTGTTTGTCAACTCTAACCTAAATATCTATAGAATATATTAGATTAGTATTCAGATTTTTCTATATTTTATCATGGAGATTACCATACTTCACAAAATCACATGGATTTAATCTCAACTAGTACTTGAAAGTTCATGGGTGAAAAATACCTTCTATTTTTAAAGATATTCTCAAAAATAATAATTTTAGGGTGATCTTACATATCTGGGAAAGAATTCTTGAAGAATTGGAAAGAATTCCTAAGCCCTACTATCGTTCTTGAATTTCTTACGCGTAAGTTCTTGAGAAGGTTTTCTTGTTTTGAACGAAGGAAAGTGTAAAAATGGGTTTTTGGACTTTAATACAACTTCAGACCGTCTAATTTAGGATTATGGGTTGTGGTAAAGGTCAAACTATCCCTCCCCATTAAAATACGAAAATTAGTGCAAAAATGCGCTAGTGCGCATCGTGCACTAGTGTAATTGGACTATTTTTAGCAAATTGTCAGATTTTGTCGAATTTCAAAAAAAACCAAAGTGTGGTTCCGCATCCCTAGCGTGTCGCGGAAGGGGCGTAGGAACCTCACTGTTTTATAATTATTTTAGAAAAATTTAATTTCATTTGATTGCGTTAAAGTTGAGTCGAGATCATTTTCTGACTCAATTTTTTGCACTAATCGCAAATCCGATCTCGAATTTGCAAATGGAGCATGGGAAGACACGTTACGCACTAGGTCAATTGTAGGGGTATTTTCGTCTTTTTATCGGGTGTTACAATTTCTCTCTCTTGGGATCATTCGTCCTTGAATGATAGTGATACAAACAAAACTAGCTCAATCACCAGATTTTTGGACTTATTAAACATAAATCTTCAAGATAGTTTATGGAAGTTTACCTTCAAGATCCTGATTTAGGCCAACGAACAAATGTGGATAGTTGGCCTTCATATCTTCCTCTGCCTCCCATGTAGCTTCCTCCATGAATTGGTTCCTCCACAAAACCTTCACTAAAATAATCTCCTTGGTCCTCAATTTACGAACTTGTCGGTCTAATATTTACCTCGGGATCTCTTCATATGACAAATTGTCCTTGATTCCAAAACTTTCAACCAGGACAACTAGAGAGGGATCTCCCAAGCACTTCTTAAGCTTGGAAATATGAAACACCGGATGTATAGCACTTAAATCTACTGGTAACTCCAACTCATAAGCAACGTTACCCACTCTTCTCAGGATCTGGTAAGGCCTAATATACAGTGGGCTGAGTTTTCCCTTTTTACCGAATCTCATAACTCCCTTCATTGGAGACACCTTCAGGTACACCCAATCGCCTACCTCAAACTCCATGTCTCTTCTTCTAACATTCATGTAAGACTTTTGTCGGCTTTGAGTTGTGTTGAGCCTCTCCTGGATAACCTTTACCTTTTCCATAGCCCGATGAACTAGATCAGGTCCTATCAATCCTGCTTCACCAACTTCAAACCACCCTATGGGTGATCTACACCTTCTCCCATAAAGGGCCTCATACGATGCCATCTGTATGCTGGCCTGAAAACTATTATTGTAAGAGAACTCGATCAAGGGTAAATGATCATCACAGATACCTTTAAAGTCTATCACACATACCCTCAACATATCTTCCAAGGTATGTATAGTTCGCTCTGTTTGCCCGTCTATCTATAGATGGAAAGTTGTGTTAAGATTCACCTTCGTACCAAGCCCCTTCTAAAAGGATTTCCAAAGCCCCTTCTAAAAGGATTTCCAAAACTATGTTGTAAATTGAGCTCCTCTATCTGAAATAATAGATATAAGGACCTCGTGCAGCCTAACAATCTCCTTAAGATAGAGTCTGGCATAATCCTCAATTGTATTCATCGCCTTGACAGGTAGAAAGTTAGTTGACTTGGTCATTCTATCTACTATGATCCATATCGAATCATGCCGTCTACGGGATCAAGGTAAGCCTGTTACGAAGTCCATATTAATCATATCCCATTTTCATTCCACAATCTTTATGTTCTAGGCTACACACAAGGCCTCTGGTGCTCAACTTTAACTTGCTGAAAATTTGGGCATCTAGACATGAACTCGGCGATGTCCTTCTTCATACCACCCCACTAATAGACCTCTCACAAATCTTTATACATCTTAGTTGCACTAGGGTGGATAGAGTATCAGGCATTATGAGCCTTAGACAAGATCCTATCTCTAAGGTCATCAACACTTGGCACATACAATCTGCATTGTTATTTTAGAACACTATCTCCCCCTTTGGAGAACACTAATACTTTCTGCTTCTGACATCTCCTTTCAATTGGAGAAGGATGAGATCGTTGTCTTGTTTTTCTTTCACTTCTACAACCAAGGATAACTCTAATCCATTCCTAACAATGGCCCTACCTTCGTCAGAATCTTCAATCTGCACCCCCTCACGGGCTATCTGTAAACCTCCTAAGCTAACTCTTTCTTTTCATCCACCACATGAGTTGTGCTCCCCATGGTCACCCTGCTAAGAGCATCAGCAACCACATTAGCTTTACCTGGATGATAGAGGATACTTGTATCATAGTCTTTCAGCAGCTCCAACTATCACATTTGTCTCAAATTCACCTCCTTCTGGCCAAATACATACTGCAAGCTCTTGTGATCCATGAATACGTCTACGTGCCCACTATATAAATAGTGTCTCTAAATCTTCAGAGCAAACACTGTCACAGCAAGCTCAAGATCATGAGTTGGGTAATTCTTTTTGTGAATCTTGAGCTGTTTGGAGGCATAAGCTATCATCTTGCCTCTCTGCATTAATACACAGCTCAAGCCAACTTTGGAAGCATCACAATATACCATGAAATCATCAACTCCCTCTGGTAGGGATAAGACTAGGGTTGTGGTCAGTCTAGTCTTCAACTCTTGGAAATTCTTCTCACAAACTTCTGACCATTCGAACTTAGTCCTCTTCTGAGTCAACTTAGTCAAGGGAGCTGAGATAGAAGAAAACCCCTCTACAAACCATCTGTAGTAACCTAACAAGCCCAAGAAACTCCTTATCTCTGTGAGAGTTGTGGGCCTTGGCCAATTCTTTACTACCTCAATCTTTTGGGAATCAACTTGGATACCCTCACTAGACACAATATGCCCAGAAACGCCACAGATGCCAACCAGAACTCACACTTAGAGAATTTAGCATATAGTTGTTGATCCTTAAGGGTCTGAAGGATAATTCTAAGATGGTCTGCGTGTTCCTCCTTTACTACGGGAGTAGATCAGGATATCATCTATGAATATAATAACAAACATATCCAGATACAACCTCTAAACCCTGTTCATAAGATCCATGAAAGTTATTGGTGCTTTCGTCATCTCGAAGGACATGACCATAAACTCATAGTGACCATAGCGAGTTCTGAAAGTTGTCTTAGGAATGTCTCTCTCTCTCTAACTTTAAGCTGATGATACCCAGATCTAAGATCTATCTTAGAAAAATAGGTAGTACCCTGAAGTTGGTCGAATAAGTCATCAATTTTGGGAAGAGGATACTTGTTCTTAATGGTGACCTTGTTCAACTGATGGTAATCTATGCACATCCATAGAGAACCATCCTTTTTACACACGAAAAGGACTGGAGCACCCCAAGGTTAGACGCTTGGTCTATGAAACCCTTATCTAAGAGATCTTTTAGCTGCAACTTTAACTCTTTTAGCTCCAAAGGAGCCATATGGTATGGAGGGATGGATATAGGCTGAGTATCTAGAAGAGTGTCTTTCCCAAAGTCTATCTCCCTGTCAGGAGGGACTTCGAGAAGATCCTCAGGAAAGACTTCTGGGAATTCATTCACAACGGGGACAGATTGAAGAGGTGGTGCCTAAGCCTGAGAATCCTAAACTTTGACTAGGTGGTATATACACCACCCTTCGGAAATTAACTTTTTAGCTTTGAGATATGAGACAAACTGACCCTTAGGGAAAACTGAGCTAAACCCTCCACTCTAAGACTGGTTCATTGGGAAACTGAAATTTAACTACTCTGGTTCTGCAATCTATGGAGGCATACCCAACATAAAGCTAATTCATACTTAGGATGATATCAAACTCTACGATGTCTAACTCCACCAAATCAGCAGCAATAGTCTTATGATAAACGAAAACTGGACAACCCCTATAGATTCTTTGGGCTAAGATAGACTCTCCAGTAGGAGTCGAAACACTGAAAGACTCAAGAAGGCATTCTGGTTTGACCCCAAACTTCACAGCTACATATGGGGTTATAAAAGACAATATGGCTCTTGGGTCTGATAATGTATATACGCATAAGTAAAGATTTTGACCATACCCGTAACCATATCTGGTGAGTTCTCCTGTACTTGTCTGGTGCCCATGGCATACAAGCAGTTTGTGCCCCCGCTTGTCCCTATTATAGTACCCCTGTGAGGTGGCTTACCCTGCGGTGCTGAAGAGATTGGCTGTGATCTGGTATCTCTCATAGTCTATTTCCCCATAGCGCAATCCTTCAAGAAGTTCCCCACCTGACCACATTTGAAACAACCATTTGTGCCCATAAGGCACTCTCCAGGATGATACCTACCACACTTACCACAAGTAGGATAACAGTTTGATTCATCAGCTATACTACCCTGTGACTGGCTGCCCAGGAACCTGTGGTGCTGTGATCCCTGTTCATTCCTGACTCTTGGAGTAGGTACACTAGCAGATGAAGGTGTTAGTCCAGCTGTCTTAGGCTGAAAAGATGAGTGATTTCCACCTTCAGTCCCTCTCTTGCTTGTCTCCTGGCCTGATGCTTGGCCCTCTTGCTCCTAAACTCCTCTCTATCCTGCATCTTCTCCTCCTCCACCTACTGCACATATGTCATCAAGTAGGCTATATCCATATCCCCAATCAGCATTGTATTCCTGCGCTCCCTCTTAGTCATTCGAGAAAGCCCGGACATAAAAAGATCCATCCTAGTGCCCATATCTGCCACCATAGCTGGAGCGTAATGGGATAGCTGAGTAAACTTGAGGTTGTACTCCCATACACTCATATTCTCCTACTTTAGGTTTAGAAATGTCATTACCTTAGTGTGTCTCATCTCTTTGGGAAAGTATTGTCCCAAAAAGGCCTCCTCAAACACCGCCCAACTAATAGCTGGCGCCCTAGCTGCCCTGCTCCCTTTCCTTTAATCAAACTACAGTCTAGCTACCCTTTTGAGCTGGTAGGCATCTAACTCAACCCACTCAGCATCACATATCCTCATAACCTGAAACACCTTCTAGAGCTCCTCAATCAAATTCTCAAGGTCCTCCTTCATATTTGACCCCATGAATTCTGGTGGGCTCATCCTCAGAAACTCCTGAACCCTAGCGGTATTTGACATCATTTTTGCCATCTCCCTAACATCCTCCCTGTGTAGTGTGCCAAAGTTTGGATGGCCTAGTGAAGCTCAGCGTTGGAGATGTCCGCTTGTTGTGGCTGCTCCACAAGCACAACTGGATACCTGGGTTCCTCAAGAATTCGGCCAGGCTAGTTTGCATTTCTCCTGAATGGGCATGCTATGCCCCTTACTAGTTCGTTAGCTCTGCAAAGAGGCATGATTTGATAAACATGGCGTGAACACACAAGTTAGAAGGGAATTCACAGAGAGATACTCTGAAGCACGAGACAAGGAATAACAAGTAATGATGACACTTCCTAATGTCTCACAGCCTCCCTATTATAGATGTGACATGTTTCACACCCATAATACGGAACTTACTAGACACGGTTCCTCTAATACCAAGTTTGTCACGCCCCGAGCCTACACCCCGGACGTGATCGGCACTCGAAAACCATTTCTGGTCCTAAGAGAACTACTTGGCTTGACTACTTACTCAGGGGAACACTTAAACAATAGTGGGAAAACTATAAAAGTAACAGGCTAACTCATGAATGGTCCGTATAAACTGAATGTGAAAGTGTATAAACAATACTAAATAAATTGAAACTAGAATATTGATGCATAATTTGTGGAACCTCTACTAAAGCTGTCTGAAAGGACTACTGCGACAGGACTCAAGTAGCTAGAACTAAAAATAAATGTTGTAATGAAACATAAATAACTCCAGATCCTTGGACTGAGAAGAGCCTCACCAAAAGACTGAAAGCTGTCAAGTCTTAATGAAGCAGCTGTTGAGGAACTCTGTCACCTGCGTCTGCATCATAAAATGATGCAGGTCTTAAGGAAGTCAGTACGTGGAATATACGATATGTAAGATGTCTAAAACAATTATCTCAAATAACATAGCATTTCATAAAGACATAAATATATCTCACAATGAAGTAACAATGATAATAAATACTTCGTATTCTAAAATTAACATGCTGAAACTTGTAAGTAAAATATATCTCTTAACTTGGGAAGTTTTTCTAACCGACAACCACCACTATGAGCTTCGTGGTGATACAACGTCTTGCCCACTCTACCAGAGTCATCCCGAACTTTGTCGAGGTAGGGGATGAAGAACTAGGGGAATGAATTCATCCCAAAACTGGGCTATCTCAGTGGATAAAGAGGAATATACCGTGGTACAATCCCATCCTATACTGGCTGCATAGTTTATGAGTTAGAGTAATTAATTCTACCCTCACCCATATTGGTGCTCAATACCACTCCCAAAAATGATCTTTATATAGCTCATACTTAAAGATTATGAATTCTTGAAATCTGATTTCTCGAGGACTTAGCCCAACTTACTGCTTAACTTTCTCATCTGAGTTCTTTAACTTGACAGAAAACTAATATCAACTCAATTGATTCAAAAACATGCTAGATTACTTGGCTAATATGCATGAACCAATTCTTAAAATGTACTTCATGAACTTAGTTTAAAAGGTACTCATACTAGTCTTTCTTTTCTTGAAATAGTAACAAGATTTTCAAGAAACCTCAATAACAATGAATTTTGTTCATATATGAGTATAAATTTGATAAAGATACTTTAATTGAATAATATAGAAAACAAGAATCATAATATTGATCAAGAATCTATATGTATCATGGAAATTACCATACTTCACAAATCACATGGATTTAATCTCAACTTGTACTTGAAAGTTCATGGGTGAAAACTACCTTCTATTTCTAAAGATATTCTCAAAAATAATAGTTTTAGGGTGGTCTTACAAACCTAGGAAAGAATTCTTGAAGAATTAGAAAGTATTCCTAAGTCCTACTATCGTTCTTGAATTTCTTACGCGTGAGTTCTTGAGAGAATTTTCTTGTTTTGAACGAGGGAAAGTGTAAAAATGTGTTTTTGAACTTTAATACGACTTGAAACCGTCTAATTTAGGATTATACGGTGTGGGAAAGATTGAAACTACCCCTCCCCATTAAAAGATGAAAATTAGTACGAAAATGCACTGGTGTGTGACGCGCACTAGTGTAATTGGACTTTTTTTGCAAATTGTCAGATATTGTCAAATTTCGGAAAAAATCAAAGTGTGGTTTCGCGTCCCTAGAGTGTCACAGAAGGGGCACAAAAACCTCATTATTTTATGATTTTTTTGGAAAAATTTAATTTGATTCGATATCGTTAAAGTCGAGTCGAGACCATTTTCTGACTCATTTTTTTGCACTCAATGCAAATTTGGTCTCGGATTCGCAAATGGAGCATTACACTTAGAGTCTTAAAAAGCTTGAAACTTAATTCTAAAAGAATGTTCTGAGTCCAAGGGTTGATGGTTGATATAATGAGTTGACTTAAAAATGTCCAATGAGACTAAATGAAGAGTAAACTTGAAGTTTGATGTCTTATGAGCATGTTGAGTCCTGGGAGCAGTAATGAGCATCGAATCGAGTAAGAGTAAGTCTCACTCGCACTCATTAACTATATGACCAGCATAGGAGAGGATTGAACCATAAAATCAGATGTTTCCTTAGTCCCCAAAAGAGGACTTGATGTTCTTTATTGGTGGATCCACAGATGTGATTTCCTTTACCCCGGCAGGGTATTGGATGGATGTGGCAATGATATCGCTTTGTAATATCATCACTGGCTCATAGGTGATGGTTGTTGGTTAGAGAAACTCCAGATAGGTTCCACATTGATAGTACTCTGATGTTGAGTTGAGGGTATGAGTTTTGGTTGATGTTGATAAATCATTGTTTACTCATTATTTTTTCTTTAGATGAACATTTGATATTCCAAGAGTATCCTATGAATTGATGTTATTCCATATTATCTTGCCTATATTATTTCATTCAGCTATTTTACATGCTCGTACATTCCACGTATTGATGTCCATTTAGGCCTGCATCTTTTTATGATGCATATACATGTATTCGAGATCCTCAACAAGCATTCCGTTGGAGCTCCATTCTCCCCACGGCTGATTGGTAAGTCCTCCACTGCATTCGGAGGATACCGTTTCATATTTCCTATGTTTGAGTTAAATATCATTTTGTGTTGTGGTAGCCATGACCGGTTATGGTACTATTCTAGACTGTTGAGGTAGAGGCTTCACAGACTAGTAGATGATGATTTGATGTTGACGTCTCCCCCTCCTTGATTCGAGTTTAAAACTGTTATGATATTATAGATGTTGAGATTGATCTCATTGGCCCATGGCTTCTTTCATTAGTATATAAGTTAGCTGAGTTACCCATTATTACGTTCTCCTTATTCTAATGTCTTCTGCTATATAGATTATTGAATGAATGTGATGAAATTAAGTTGTTCGTTTAGGGGCTAACAATAGTCTCTAGGTACCGGCCACATCTAGGGCACCCTTCCGAGGCATTATAAACTTGGTATCAGAGCATAGAGTTGAAGTGTCCTAGGGAGTATGAATTCAGGTCTAATATGGCCTTTTTATGGATGTGTTGTGCACCACACTTCATAAGCAAGAGTTTATAGGACGTTAGGAATGGTTACACTTCTTTTATATTCTGAGTTTGTGCGATAGAGATTAACTCTATGAGATTCTCTTCTGATTCATCTGGTATATGTTTGCAGATCATGTCTCCTAAACGTACCACTGCCCTACAAGATATCCGAGTTCCAACCACTGAGAATCCCCCACCTAAGGTCCCTACTCATATAGGGACAACAGGACGAGGTTGACCCGCTAGGACCCCGAGAGTTCCACAGGTGCCTAGTGGTCCACCTACTCCTACCACTGAGACTGACTTCAGGGGAGCTATTACTATGCTCACCCAGTTGGTAGTGGCCCAGAGTGGGAGCCAAGGTTCACAGGCTCCTAGTTCTAGCTCCCAAGAGCTTACATCTACAACCAGGCTAAAACATTTCTTGAGAATAAACCCGGCAGTCTATACGGGGTCGAAGGTTGAGGACGACCTGCAAAACTTCATCGATGAAATGATGAAGGTCCTAAGGGCTATGCATGCAACTAGGGTTGAAGGAGTTGAACTTGCCTCCTATAATCTTAAGGATGTTGCGAATGTCCGGTATAACCAATGGGAAGATAGCCAATGTGAGGATACTGAGCCTGCAGAGTAGGATGAGTTTGAAGGTGCTTTCCTCGGTCACTTCTTTCCCCAAGAGTTGAGGGAGGCAAAGGTTGATGAGTTCGTGAACCTAAAGCAAGAGGGGTTGACTGTCAAAGAGTACAGCCTCAAGTTTATTCAGTTGTCCAGGTATGCCCTAGAGATGGTCCAGGATATGAGGATGAGGATGAAAAAATTTATGTCTGGATTGGGCATGCGTGTAAAGAGGGAATGCAAGGCAGTATTGCTGATCCCGGGTATGGATATCTCTAGAATTATGGTTTATGCCCAGTAGACCGAGAAGGATAAAATGAAAGACAGGGAGGAGCATCTGAGTAAGAAGACCAAATCAACAGGGCACGAGCCTAGCTAACATAAGCAGAATAAGAGAGATAAATCCTATTTTAAGAAGAGGTCTTCTAGTTATGCACCCTCTGCAACAAGTACTCCCGTCCAACAGAGCAGGCATGATCAGAAATCTCATGGTCACTAGAATTTCAGGTCCCAGGGTTCTCAATCCCAAACTAGTATGACCCAAGGTTCTAGGGGAAGCCACTCTGTGGAAAATATGGCAAAATTCACCTAGGTGAGTGTCCTGAGGGCACAAATGCTTCCAATATATGTGGATCACTTCAAGAACGAGTGTCCTATAAGAAGACAGGGTGATGGAACACCAAATCACAGACCTCCATCGCACCCCTAGCAAGTAGTTATCAGAAAGGTACCCTTGTGGGTATAAGTGGCGGGACAAACCATCTCTATGCGACGGGTAATCTACAGGATTAGGAAGTTGCACCAGTTGTTGTTATGGGTATGATTCAAGTCTTTTCTTTTGATTTTTATGCATTGCCTGATCTAGGTGCCACTTTATCTTTTATGGATCCCTATGTGGCCAAAAGATTTAAGATTCCTCTGGATTATTTGCTTGAACCCTTTACTATTTTCACTCCCACTGGTGCGTCTATCCGAGCTGAAAGGGTCTATAGAGATTGTATAGTATCTGTCCATTATAGGGATACCTTGGATGACTTGGTAGAGTTGAAGATGGTTGACTTTGATGTGATCCTTGGTATGAATTGGCTTCATTCCTGTCCTGCCTCCATTGATTATAGGACTCGAATTGTGAAGTTCCAATTTCCAAATGAACCGGTCCTCAAGTGGAAGGGGTGTTCAGTTGCACCTAGAGGCAAGTTTATTTCTTACCTTAGATCCAACAAGCTAATCTCTAGAGGTTGTATCAACCATATCGTGCGAGTTAAGCCTGATAATGTTGTGCCTCCTACTCTAGAGTCAGTCCCAATTGTAAATGAGTTTTTTGAAGTATTTCCTAAGGATCTTCCTAGAGTCCCCTCCTGATCGTGAGATTGACTTTGAATTGATGTTCTTCCTGATACCCAGCCTATCTCAATTCCACCTTATATGATGGCCTCCACTGAATTAAAAGAGTTGAAAGAGAAATTGAGGGGTTTGTTAGAAAAAGGCTTTATAAGGCTAAGTGTTTCTCCTTGGGGTGCTTTTATCCTATTCGTGCGAAAGAAAGATGGGTCTCTCGGAATATGCATTGACTATAGACAACTGAATAAGGTCACGATAAAGAATAAGTATCCTTTCCCCAGGATAGATGATCTGTTCGACCAACTTCAGAGTGCCTCTTGCTTCTCAAAGATAGACTTCTGATCTGGTTACCATCAGTTAAAGGTGAGGAAATGTGATGTTACAAAGACAGTCTTTAGGACTAGATATAACCATTTTGAGTTCATGGTCATGTCCTTTGGGTTAACTAATGCACCTGCAGCCTTTATGGACTTGATGAATAGAGTATTCAGACAGTATCTTGATATGTTCGTGATTGTATTTATCGATGATATCCTAGTATACTCTAAGGATGAAGAGGAGCATGTCAATCATCTTAGAATAGTTTTGTAGACTCTCAAAGACCATGAGTTGTATGCTAAATTCTCGAAGTGTGAATTTTGGCTTAAATCAGTGGCTTTCTTAGGTCATATGGTTTCCGATGATGGTATTCGAGTAAATGCCTAAAAGATCGAAGCGGTAAAGAATAGGCCCCGGTCGACCACTCCAACTGACATAAGAAGTTTCTTGGGGTTGGAAGGCTATACTGTAGATTTGTTGATGGTTTTTCTTCCTTATCCGCACCATTGACCAAATTAACACAGAAGAAGGTCAAATTTTAGTGCTCTGATGAATGTGAGAAAGTTTCCAAGAATTGAAGATTAGATTGACTAGTGCTCCAGTTTTAACATTGCTTGATAGGACGAAAGATTTTGTGATATATTGTGTTGCATCTAGAGTTGGACTGGGTTATGTGCTGATGCAGCGAGGAAAAGTGATAGCATATGCTTCCAGACAACTAAAGATTCATGAGAGGAACTATCCGACCTATGACCTTGAGTTAGCAATGGTGGTGTTTGCACTTAATATCTGACGCCACTACTTGTATGGAGTGTATGTAGATGTGTTAACTGACCACAAGAGCCTGCAATATGTCTTCAGCCAGAAGGAGCTCAACCTGCAACAGAGGAGATGGTTGGAGTTGCTCAAGGATTATGATGTAAGCATCAAGGATAATGACATGAGCGCTCTCTACCACCCAGGTAAAGCTGAAATTGTTGCTGATATTCTTAGTAGGTTGTCAATGGGTAGCATGCCCCATCTTCAGGAAGGAAAGAAAAAGTTAGTGAAGGAAGTGCATAGATTGGCCCGATTGGGAGTTCAACTCGAGGAGAATGATGAGGGAGGAGTCAATGTTCAAAGTGGGTTTGCATCATCTCCAGTGGAAGAGGTAAAAGAAAAACAAGACCAAGATCCTGTCCTACTTCAATTGAAGGAAGCTGTCCATAAACAAAAAGTGATGGTCTTCTCCAAAGGGGAAAATGGAGTGTTAAGGTACCAGGATAGATTGTGCGTTCCAAATGTTGATGGAGTACGAGATAGAATTATGGTTGAAGCCCACAGTTCTAGATATTCCATTCATCCTGGATCCACCAAAATGTACCACAACTTGGGAGAAGTCTATTGGTGGAGTGAAATGAAGAAAGATATTGCAGAGTTTGTTTCTAGGTGTCCCAACTATCAACAGGTCAAGGTTGAGCATGAAAGACCAAACGGATTGGCTTAGAATTTTGAAATTCTCGAATGAAAGTGAAAGATGATTAACATGGACTTCATTACTGGTCTACTGAGGTCCCGAAAGCAACATGATTCAATATGGGTGATTGTGGATAGAATGACCAAATCAGCTTATTTCTTAGCAGTCAAGATGACTAACACTGCAAAGGAGTATGCCAAGTTGTATGTCCGTGAGATTACGAGGTTGCATGTAGCTCCCTTGTCTATCATCTCAGACAAAAGAGCTTAATTCACCTCCCAATTTTGGAGATCTTTTCAGAAGGGATTGGGTACTAAGGTAAATCAGAATACAACCTTTCATCCACAGATAGATGGCCAGGCAGAGCCTACCATTTAGACATTAAAAGATATGATGAGAGCATGTGTCCTCAACTTCAAAGAAAATTGGGACGACTACTTACCGTTGATTGAATTTGCTTATAACAAATGTTACTATGCAAGCATCCAAATGGATACCTATGAAGCTTTGTATGGAAGAATATGTAGATCACCAATTGGGTGGTTTGAGGTTGGAGAAGCTGAATTGATCGGACCCGATCTTGTTCACTAATCTATGGAGAAGGTAAAGATTATTAGAGAGAGGTTAAAGACCGCGCAGAGTCATCAAAAGTCTTACACCGATATGAGGAGGAGAGACCTAGAGTTTGAGGTAAACGATTGGGTGTACTTGAAAGTGTCGCCTATAACGGGTGTCATGAGGTTTGGGAAGAAGGGGAAACTGAGTCCTCGCTATATTGGTCCCAATCAAATTATGAGGAGAATTGGGAAGGTTGCTTACGAGCTAGAGTTGCCCTCTCAGTTAGACGTAATTCATCCGATGTTCCATGTATCTATGTTGAAAAAATACTTGGGAGACCCTGCCTTGGTAGTCCTTGTTGAGAGAATTGGAGTACAAGATAGTTTGTCCTATGAGGAAATTCCAATCCAAATCCTTGATCGTCTAGTTCGCAAGCTGAGAAACAAAGAGATAGCCTCCGTCAAAGTCCTATGGAGGAATCAATTTATTGAGGAAGCCACGTGGGAAGCTGGGGATGATATGAGAGCCAAATACCCGCATCTATTCGTGCCAGATAACGAGAATGTTGAAGGTAATGTTTCTAGTCTTGACTTAATTGATGTTTCAATTCTTGAGTTGGTGTGTCTATTGTTGAGCCTGAGTAGAGTTTATTGAGATTGATGAGGAGTCGAGAATTTGAGTTGTTGCGTGGGTATTAAGATGAGTCTTGAGTCTATTCGTGCCTTGGTATCTACCTTTACTCATCATTCGAGAATGAATGATCCCAAGGGGGAGATAATGTAATACCCGGTAAAATTACAAAAATACCCCTAGAGGAGTATTGTGCGCATAACACATCTGTCCATGCTCTGATAACAAATATGAGACCAGATTTGTAATCAGCACAAAAAATTGAGTGAAAAAATGATCTTAGTCGATTTTTAGAGCAACCGCATCAAAAGATATTTTTTATGCAACACCCGAACTAGTGTTAGTATGCGACGGGGTCATAACGCTCTATTGTAGCGGACCCACACTTAGTTTCCTTTTTAAAAATTTTTTTACGGGGGTTGGAAAATCATTCGAAAATTTTTTGAAAAAAAATGCATATGTACGTGCCCAGTCGGCGAGGCGCACTTATAGAGAAAATGACAAAACACAAACACCATGTGCCATAAAGAAGAAATATTCATTGTGGAGAAGGAATCATATCTTACTTTACTCTAGCTTATAGGAATGAAGACTTTATGTAAATATTATTATTTTAGTCTTTTCTTACTTGTTTAAAAAGAGCAACTCTGAGATTTATCAAAATACTTACTATTTATTCAAGTAAGTTATGACTGAAAAGAGTTTATCAAATCAGGTATGCTTGTTTGCTTATATGAGCTAAATATATTATAAGTGCGTGTTTGGTATAGAGGAAAATACTTTTTAGAAAATATTGTTTTATTTTGCCATGTTTGGTTGGCTTAAATGTTTTGAAAAATATTTTTTAAATCAACTTATTTTTCTCAAATTTAAGAAAAATAATTTCCTTCCAAAAATTAAGGAAAATATTTTTCGAAACTCTTATTCAATTTCAGATTGATTTTTTTATCCTATCCATATTATGATCCCACTCCCCGAATTTTTTTTAAATAAAATAAGATTAAAAATTTATATTTGAAAAAAAAAATACATTTTGAAAGTTTTATTTTTTCACCTATTTCTATTCTGACCCACCTAATTCCCTGCCCCCTCCCCCTCCCCTCCCCCTCTCCCTCCCCCCAAAAAGTTAATTT
>JAABOM020000356.1:0-20893 GCA_011800125.2 Solanum clarkiae
TATACACTCGACCCTCTTAAGCATTAGATGCACATATAGCCCATTAACACAAGATTCAAGCACTTTTGAAAATTAGCATTAATTCGACCAAACCATGTCATGTTTCATTTGAATTGTACTAGTAGTGTAAGGCGTGGGGTGTTACAATGCAAAAGCGATATCATTATCTATTCCACTCTATTCAAGGCTAAGGTACTAATTCTAGGTCCCCTATGTGAGTTCAAGTCTAAGTTCATCCCATGACATTTGCATGCATTCATGTTTAGATTGACAAGTTCAGGATGATTTTACACTTACGTTGAGATTTTTGAAATGATGTTTAAGTGCATAACTGCATTCTAATGTGAGCTGAAATTGTCATGTTTACGTATCTTATATACGTTCTTTTGACATTCGGGATGAATGTTCCCAAGGGGGAGACATTGAAATGACCTAAAAGTATCCGAAAATATGTCTCGAAAGTGTCTGAAATCGTAAATTCCATATATCTCAAAATTTTGTGATATCAAAAATCCGACTTCATATTCTTGATCAGGGGGTAAAATTGAGTGAAAAATAGGTCTAGACCCGATTTTAGAGCAAACGAATCGCAATTTCAATTTTCCAAAAATCCCTTATCCAGTGTCTGTCCGCGATGGTGGCACGACGCGCCTCCATCACGGGCCTGTGTATTTTGTTGCCAGTGATTTTTATCTCGGCCCAAGGCTATTGGGTCTTGGGCCTAAGTCTTCCTATGCATACAATACTTATACTTAGCCATATTTCACCTTCATATCATCCAAGACATTCCCTAATACTCTCTCAAACACTTCGACAATATTTCACCTTAAAATGCAGGGGCCCAAGTCTCTTTCGGATCTTAAGGAATTCATCCGAGCTTCAAGTCTCCATTTTAATCTTCACCAAGGAGTTCTCCAAAGTCAAGGTATGTGGGTTTCATTCATGGGTTACTTTCACCCATGAAGCCTAAGCTTCCTTTTTACTTAAATTGCATGATTTTAAGTTAATTTACTTATGGGTCTTACTTATTATGAATTTGACTATGAAATATATTGGGGTTTCATGAAATTGTGACTGTTTTTGCAAGTTTTGAGCTATGAATCTAATATATATTGTGGGACTTGACAAAGGATTTTGGTGTATATTGCTTAAGGGTGTTACCAAGTATTGATGGATGGGTTTAAATTGGATTTTCTTCCATGATTTCATCCCTAAATTGCATGGTTTTACACTAGATCTACATACTCGCCAAGTGTTTTATAAAATGTCTGATTATGGTTTCTTTAAGGAATTGAAGGTTTGATGCATGTCTTATGAGTTGAATGACTTTATGATATTGAAAGGAATGTATTTATATGATATTCTCCTATATAGTGTTTGAAATTGACCATGACCTACTTAGGGGGTTAAGATCCCGGGTAACCATGTCGAGGGGTTTGTACCTTAATAACCATGTTAAAAGGTTTGTACCTCAATCACCATGGGTGTTAGGGTGCGATGATCCACCAACCAATCAATAGATTTGTACCTTGATAACCAGGTTGAGGTTTTGTACCTCAATTACCATGGGTGGTAGGGTGTGACGATCCACCAACCAATCAAGGGATTTGTACCTTGATAAACGATGAACTCTGTAATGATGGTCTATTCTTACACATGTATTATGTTCTATATAAGTATGATTTACTTCAAGCCTCTTCCATGCATGCCACATTTTGATTATGTTGCTTATCTCTCGTTGCATTGCATCTTACATACTTAATACATTCTAACGTACTAAGGCATATGTTATGCCTACATAATATCACTATGTAGGAATCGGAGCCCCACTTGAGCATCTACCTCCACGTGGCTAGTACGATGTCCCTCAAGCCAATTGGTGAGTCCTCCATTCTGGGGACAATGTTTATGATCTCATGCTATGTACGAGGACTGTATTATGTATGTTTTGATTATAAGGGTGGGCCCGGTAGCTTGTCTTATCCCCCGCTCTTATCTATGTATTAGAGGTGTTGTTGGACATGTTATGTATTGCGCTATGACTCTCTTGTGTAATGTTTATCCTATGAATGACTCCCTTTGTCCTTATTTCTAATCTAATTATGTCATTTAGTTGCTTTTGCGACCAAGGATGTGTAATGATATGCTAAGAGGCTTGTTTAGGGTTCATTTAGGTTGTCCATTCGCCGTATCACGTCTAGGCCCTAGGCTTGGGTTGTGACACCCATCATACTCATTTTAAATTTGCTTTGCATAAGATTGGGAAAGTCCTTTAAAAAGACCCCTAAAAGTGCCCAAAAATGTGCCTCAAAAGTGCGCGGAATCATAATTTCCATATATCTCAAAATTCATGTGTGATATCAAAAATCCAACTTCATATTCTTGTTCAGGGGGTAAAATCGAGGGGAAAATGGGTCTAAACCTGAATTTAGAGCAACCATAGAAAAATTCAAATTTCTAAAGTTGGCGAATTCTATTGAGGGTCGGCGCCCCTAGTGCGACGCGGCCAAGGCGCGGACTAGTGTATTTTGTGCCAGTTTTTTTTAATTCAGCCTAAGGTCTCGGGGTCTTGGGCCTAATCCTTCTTATGCATAAAAACCTATACTTAGTCATTTTCAATCACATATCATTCAAGACATTCCCCAAAACCCTCTCTAACACTTAGCCAAATATTTCATTTAAATTCAAGTTCCCAAACTCATCCGAATCTTAAGAAATTCATTCAACCTTCAAGATCTCATTCAAATCTAAGTCAAGCTTACTCATTTCGTTAAAGACCATCATGGATCCCGTACATCAAGCCAAGTTCAAAGGAATTTCCATTGGCTAATGTTTTCACAAGTACCGGTGGGAGGGTCAATTTTAAAGGGCCATATCTCTTAGCTTACAAAGAACTGGATAGGCCATGACATACCAAATTAAATCTCTTCAAATTATATTCCCAACAGACTTGGTTTCACCTTCTTAGTGTTGAGATGAATAAGTTATGCCTATTTTCGTAGAACTCGCTTGTGCAGGGATGTGTACAGGTTTTTGCCGAATTTTGTTTCACTAATGGCATTTCATAAATTTAGTTATTTATATTGGTCTTTTGGGGATTCCTATGCTATCATAACACTTTCTAAAGACCTAAACCCTACTCCTAAAGATCAAATTTACTCCTCCCAATTGGAATACACTCTCAAATTCTCCCAAGAGCCTCTATCAAACACCAATAAGAATTCAAGGAAACTCAAGAACAAGTTGTAGATTTCAAGACTCCATTCCAAGTTTCAAGACTTTCTCAACTCAATTTTAACAAATTCGAGGTCTAAGGTATGTGGGTTTCATCCATTGGGCTCACCCATGGGGCCCAATCTTCCTATTTTATGAAGATTTCATGATTTCAAGTTATATTTCTTATAGGTACCTATTATTATGAAATATGAACATGAAATATGTTGGGGTTTTGTCAAATAGTATTTGTTATGCATGAATATCTATTTTGAGCTTATACTATGAGCTAATCTTTGTCTATTGAGACTATACATGATTCAAGCTATGAAATCTATGGACTATTGCCAAGTTTTGACATAATTTACAAGTTACCCATGATGGGGTTTTATCATGATGTTGGTGGGCTGATTTACATGATTTTAAGATGCATTAATTTCAATATTTCATGATATATACTCTCGCATTTTTCATGATTTGAACATGTCCTCATATGTGCCCACCAAGTGTTTGATGAAATGTCAAGTTAAGAATTCTCAAGATATATACATGTTTTACAGGTCAAATGACTTCATGATTAATATGGGATATCAAGTGTGTTATAAATTCATGAAATTATTTATTATTATGCAAGTATGAAGCTAAGCCTTTTTCAAAGATTATACCTCTTGTGAGCCTTTTGATGTTAATGCAAGGGTAATGTTTGATGATGATCCATTCTTATGTTTTGAAGTTGGGCTCACCATTCGAGGTCAAGGATGTTTAAGAGCTACTCGTGTCATAATTCTATGTTTCTCATAAGTTATTAAATTTATGATTATTTTAATTATTTTGTGAGATTAGGCATAGCACCGATGGATGGAGGGTTTGCTCTCTTTCCTTGAACTATGTGCCACCATAGGACTATGTTATACCCTTGCAATACTAGTGGATCCATTTAGTGCACTTTCTCTTGAAGTTCTTCCCGAAATGAGATGGGCTCCCATAAAGAAGGTTATGTCTCCAAAATGGGACGAGCTTCCGTAAGGTGAAGTATGGTTTACCTTGGCAAGTAGACCACTTCTTTACCAGTGAGGGGTAATATCGGGATTCCAAGTTGTAGCTCGATTGTTCTTATTCTATGTTGGTTGAAGTCTCTTCCCACACTTATGTATTATGATCTATACAAATTGAATGATTTGCAAAGAATGATTTACTTAAGTATTGATCATACATGTCATATTGCTATTATGTTATCTATTGCTTATCATTATGAATTTTGACTATGTTGCCTTTCTCTTTTTGCATTGCACCCTACATACTAAGTACATTCAAACGTACTAACATATACTCTATGTCTATATGATGTTTCCATGTAGGAACTGGAGCTCCACTTGATCATCTTCCTCCTCCGCATGGCTAGTAATATCTATTCAAGTAAGTTGGTGAGTCCTCAATTTTGATGACATAATTCTCTGGATTTATGCTATATGTTGACTCTTCTTATGTTAGAAACTTATGATTATGAGGGTGAGCCGGGTTACTTGTCTTGGCCCCTGCTAAGTTCTATGTCTAGAGGTGTTGTTGGACAAGTTATGTACTATGCATGAGTTTTGACTTATCTATGTTGTTTAAGGACCAAAACTCTCTACCTTAGTCTCAATTTCCCTTGTTTATGTTTTCTCTTATTGTTTATTTTTGCTTCTGCAACCATGGATGTATGTATAATATGCTAAGAGGCTTGTTTGGGGTTCCTTTGGGTTCCCCATCAGCCATGTCACATATAGACCCTGGGTCATGACATCCTTGCACATATTAGGGTTAGTACTACCAAAAATAATATCATCAATGTAGGTTTGAATGACAATATTGTCAGAGAAAGATATTTTGATAAAAAGAGTAGTGTCAATACTTCTTCAAGAAAAACCATGGGATAACAGAAATTTTCTTAGGACTTCATAGCAAGCTCTGGGAGCTTGTTTGAGTCCATAGAGAGATTTTGACAATTTAAACACATGGTAAGGGAATTCTGGATTTTTAAAACCTAGAGGTTGTTTTACAAAAACTTCTTCTTCAATTAAACTATTTAGAAAAAGCATTTTTAACGTCCATTTGAAAAAGTTTAAAACCTTTAAAAGCAGCATAGGAAAGAAGGATGCGAATAGATTCTAACCTTGCCACAGGAGCAAAAGTCTCATCATAGTCGACTCCTTCTTATTGTGAGTAACCTTGAGCCACGAGTCTAGCTTTGTATATAGTTACTTCTCTAGCTTCATTTATCTTGTTTCTAAATATCCATTTCATTTCAATTATAGAGACATTCTCTGGTTTGCGAACCAAGGTCCAAACCTGACTCTTTTCAAATTAATCCAACTCTTCCTTCATAGCCTTAACCCATTCATTATCTTTTCATGCTTCTTCAACCTTTTTTGGTTCAAGTTAAGATATTCGAGCAATATTAACATTTTTTTCTTGACGCCCTTGTTCTCATTCCATCACTTGCATTACCAATGATAAACTTTTTGAGTAATCAAGTTAACTTCTCCATTCTTTGGGAACTAATTCCATTACAAGTTGACTTTCATCAGCAGTAGTCGACTGCTCTTTGTCTATAGCTTCTTTTGGGGCAGTCATAACACTGTTAGAGAGTTCTTTATCATTTGAACTGCATTTTTTCTCAGGAATAGGATTAGATTTATCAAATACAACATGAATAGACTCTTCTACAGTGGAAGTGTGTTTATTAAAAATTCTATATGCTTTATTAGAGTTTGAGTAGCCAGGAAAGATACCTTCATCACTGTGAGGGTCAAATTTACTTAGATTATCCTTACCATTATTGTGGACAAAGCATTGGCAACCAAACAGATGAAAATAACTGATGTTTGGTTTTTTTTCATTCTTTAGGTCATATGGAGTCCTCTTTAGAATGGGTCTTATTAAGCATCTATTGTGTATGTGACATGTTGTACTTACTGCTTCTGCCCAGAAATGGTGGGGAGAGAGTGCTCAATAATCATTGTTCTAGCCATATCTTTAAGAGTTCTGTTCTTTCTTTCAACAACTCCATTTTGTTTAGGAGAGCGAGGAGCTGAGAAATTGTGAGAATATCCCTCTTAATTGCAGACGTTTTCAAAGGCTCTTCTTTTGAAATCTCCTCCATGATCACTTCTAATAGAAGTAATGTAGTAACCTTTTTCTCGCTATACTTTCTTAGAAAAGAACTCAAAATTTTTTAAAGTATCATCTTTGTTGGATAAAAACATGACACAATTAAAACGAGAATAATTATCAATAATTATAAATGTGTACCTTTTTCCACCAATGTTAGCAGTTCTAGTGGGACCAAAAAGGTCCATGTGAAGAAGCTAAAGAGGCTTCATTGTAAAAACAATATCTTTTGATTGAAAGGAGTTTCTTCACTACTTACCCATTTGACATAAATCACAGATATGGTCCTTAGTATAATCCAGTTTTGGTAGTCCAATTACCAAATCCAGTCTTTCAAGCTTTGATTAGTCTCATGCTGATGTGGCCTAGTTTTTTGTGCCAAATCCATGGATCTTCAGAGATGGATGCTGAACAGATGTAGTTTGTTGATCCTTTGACAGAGTCCAAGGTGTAAATATTTTTATCCCTGCTTCCTGAAAGAATTTCCTTTCTTGATACATCCTCAATAATGCATCCAGTTTTCTTAAATCTTACTTTCAGTTCAGAATCACATAGTTGACTGATACTCAACAGATTGTATCTTAATCCCTTCACAAGATAAACATTAGTAATATCACAAGATTCGTTAAAAGAGATAGTTTCAATACCAATGATAGTTCCGGTCAAATTGTCACCAAACCAAATTTATCCACCATCAAACTCAGCAATACATTTGAATAGATTTTTGTTGCCTATCATGTGATTTGAACATCCACTGTCAAGATACCACTTTCCTTTTGATTTCGAGCAGTGTTCATGCAAAACAAAATTACTTATTTTTAGGTACCTAATGTGTTTTGGGTCTTTTTTGGGTAGAGGTGCTTTGACTTTCCAGACCATGTTGGTTAGTTTAGAAAGACAAAATTTGCATCTTGAATAGGAGTGACCAAGTTTACCACAATAATAGCATGAGCTTTTACCAGTTTTATTAAATCCAGACAGATTATAATATTCACTTTGAGACTAAGTTGACTAGTTTGAACCAATTAACCTAATTTCTTTATTAGGGCTGGAAAATGTATGAGCATTTTTTAAGAGATTTTTTTATTCAAAATTTTCTTCACCTAAAAGATTTGTTTTAACAGCACAAACTTCGAGTTTGATTTCCAAGGCTCTTTTTTAATCTTAAATGATTCTAAGATTTTCAAAAGATCTTTTTAGATCTGTGATGGCCTTATCTAGTGAAACTATTAATTCATTGGTGTTTCTACAAAAATCAGATTTTACCTGGCTGGATTCTCCGATAGCCATGAAACACACATTTCCAGAATCATCTTGATCGTATTCAGATGTATCTTCGTCACTCCAGCTGCTGAGTACTTTATTTCGTCCATAGCCTTGAGGATATCTATTCTTAGCTTCTGGACACTCACTTGCAATGTGTCCAAACTTGCCGCAATCATAGCACCTGCCATCATTTCGATCGTAGTTAGTAATTTGTTTATTTCTAGAATTGCTTGGCTTACCTCTTCTTTGATTTCTATTGCGCCGGAATATTTCCATGACAGATCTTGTGATCCATGTGATTTCATCCTCATTTAATTCATATTCATCTTCTTGAATATCATCAGTTGCTTTGAAGGCAACAGATTAGTTCTTCTCATCTCCTTTACCCTTTTTGTTTAGATAAATTTTGTCAAAGGCAATAAGATCTCCCCGAACCTTATCATGGGTTAGGTTCTTCAGATCCATGCTTTCTAGTGAAACAAATTTGGCATGCCATTGAGGATGTAGACTTCTTAGAACCATCTTTATGTGCTCCATGGGAGCATATTCTTTTCCTGCAGCCTTGAGTTCTCCAATGATTTTGCTTAGTCGTGCAAACATACTTGCAATAGATTCTCCTTCTTTCATTTGGAACAGTTCATATTCATAGACAAGAAGACTGACAATGGTTTCTTTTACTTTGTGAGTTCCTTCATAAGTAACTTCCAATTTGTCCCGCATCTCTTTAGCAGTTTCACAACTAGATATTTTCTCATAATCTTCCCACCAATGGAATTGTAGAGAACATTCTTAGCTTTTGAATTTATCAGGATGATTTTCATTTGTTCATCAGTGTAATTTTCCAGACTACGAATAGCAGGAGCCTAACTTCCTTCAGAACTTAATAAACTTCCTTTAGCGAGTTTGGATGCAGGGATGGGAGTGTCATCAAGTTTGATAACCCTCCAAACTTTTACATCATAGGACTTAATGAAGGTTTCCATCTTGATTTTCCAGTGTGAAAAATGCTTTCTATTAAAGTAGGGAGGTCTGGTGTGAGATGTTCCCTCTTGAAACAGTATTCCAATAGTTTGATTTTGATTTGCCATGATGTTTTTCTCACTTGTGGTTAGACAGAAAAATATAGTGAGACCAGGCTCTGATACCAATTGAAAGTGCAAGAGAGGGGGTGAATTGAATTTTCTTCCTTTTTCTTTTATCTTAAACTTGTACTTCAGATAGTCAACTAGTATACTAGATAGTTGACTAAAGCTATTAAGTAAACAAGTAGAAGAGTAAAGTGTGTAAAAGAAAAATTCAACACCGATATTTTTATACTGGTTCGAATTCAATGTGAATCCTAGCTCCAGTCCCCTTGGATTGCAAGGGATATCTCTTCAAGCCTTTAGTAGAATCGTGGTTATAAGAATTCCAACTTAAAAACTACATTCAGACTTTTTGTATTTTTGTTAATCTTTTGATACAGACCTCTCTTTCAATTTTTTTCTTCTTTTCTCCCTCTTTTCCTTTCACAGTAAAAAATTAAGGATTACAATGATTTTCTAAAGATGAAGAATATTAAAGAATGGCTTGAAAGCAGTAGGATTGTGTGCTTCATAAGATATCCGGATGCCTCCTATTATTAAAGAGATGGAATCCCAAGTGATTTGATCCTTGGATTGAGATAGTGATGAATCCTCTTTCCAAGAATAAAGGTAAGGCCAACAAAAGGCAATCTTCTTGATTTTTCTCAGCGGATAGATCCTTCTTGATTGACAATCTTCCTGATTCTTATCAACATGCAGATTCTTCTTAATTGACTATGATTTAGTGATGGGATCTTTTTCTTTTCTTTCTTGACTAGTCCTGAGCCATTGCTGATTGGAGATGATCTTTGATTGATCTTGTGTCTTCATATTCTCTGTGCAAATCTCTCTTAGACAACATCTTTTCCTTTTTTTTCTTTTAATTTTCCTTGATTGACTTTGCCAGATTTGATTTTCCATAATGAACTTCTTTGATTGATTCTCAAATTTGAGTTTTCCATTTTGCTTTATTTACTTTCCATTTTCATCAATGTTGGTGGATCGTTTTTCCTAGAATGTCCTCATTTTTTTTCCTGAAAATAGTCATCATTCAAAATATATTAGCACTAACAGTCTATTCATCTGAGATCCACCAAAATGTATAGAGATTTAAGAGAAGTATATTGGTGGAATGGTATGAAGAAATGCATAGTAAGGTCTGTGATGAAATGTGCAAATTGTCAATAAGTAAAGGTAAAATATCAAAGACCCAGTGATTTGACGCAAGATATTGAGATACCTACATGGAAATGGGAGGTAGTAAATATGGAATTCATTATGGAGTTTCCAAGGACTAGAAAGCAATTTGACTTAATATGGGTAGTTTTTGATAAAATGACGAAAACAACCCACTTTTTTGCCAATAAAGACTTCTTATGGGGCTGAGGATTATGCTAAGATTTATATCCAGTAATTGGTGAGGTTGCATAGCGTACCATTGTCTATTATATCATATAGAGGTTCTCAATTTACTTCTCATTTTTGAAAGTCATTCCAAAAGGACCTTGGTATGAAGTTGAAATTAAGTACTGTATTTTATCCTCAAACGGATGGCTAAGCCAAAACAAAAATACAAATATTGGAGGATATGTTGGGGGCTTGTGTTCTTGACTTCAAAGGAAGTTGGGATGATCACTTACCTCTTATCGAGTTTACTTATAATTGACAACAGATTTCATTCAAGTATTGGTATGGTCCCATTCGAAGCATTGTATGGTAGGCATGTAGATCACCGGCGAGATGGTTTAAAGTTGGAGAAATGTTCTTAAATGGACCAGATTTGGTGCTTGATACTATGGAGAAGGTGAAAGTAATAAGGGAAAGGCTGAAGGCTGCCCAAAGTCGTCAGAAGTCATACGTTGATGTGAAGAGAAGAGAACAAGAGTTTGATGAAGGTGACTGGGTATATTTAAAGGTATTTCCAATAAAGGGAGTGATGCATTTTGGAAAGAAGGGAAAATTGAGTTCTAGATACGTAGGATCTTATGAAATGGAAAAGAGAATTGGGAAGGTCGCCTATGAATTAGATTTGCCTATGGAATTAGCTAAGGTTCATCTGGTGTTTCATGTTTCCATGCCAAGAAAATGCTTGAGTGATCCTATTTCTATAGTTCCATTGAAAGATGTAACCGTTGAGGAAGACTTGACTTATGAAGAAGTACCGGTTGAGATTTTGTATCGGCAAGTGAAGAAATTGAGGAATAAAGAGGCTGCATCTGTCAAAGTGTTATGGAGAAATTCATAAGTGGAAAGTGCTACTTGTGAGGCTGAAGCAGATATGATTAAACGAGACCCTTACCTCTTTTCTTCTATTCAAGCCTAAGGTACTTAATATGATCCATTCCTTCAAAATCCTCATGAATATGTATCTATTGTTAAGTTTCATGCATGCATGATTATGAAACCATTTTTTAATGATATTTGGTGCATAACTTTGATGATTTTTTGATGCATAACTTTGATGATTTTATGAAAGTGATGATATAGTTGCATTTTACATATATGCTATTATGATGACTATGTTCTTACTCTAGTCAAGCGTAATTCTGTCTCAATTGGTATGAATGATCCCAAGGGGGATATAATGTAACACCCCTTATGTTTCTAGGCCTAGAAAACTGAAGGACAAAAAATTTGCTGATGGTCAAGATTTACGAGCCGATTTATGGCCGGTATATGGATCTACGAGTTGCAGGTGCACTCGTGGAAAGTGCCCAGTGAAATTAGAAAAATTGAAGAAATATTAAAAGTTTACTTATGAGTTATCAGACAAACCTATATATTGACCAATGGCCCGTCAATAAGTCTTATAGGTGGAGGCCTTGTGGAACCAAAATTGTCTAAATTCTAGGGTCTCACTACGAAAGTTCTACGGCTCTTAAGTTTATCCATGAGTCATGCTGCATGTTCGTAGGTAAGAAATTGGAATTCCAGTAGTTCAACTTATTAACATCCTGACTTACAAGGCAAGATATGAGCCATAAGTCATTCCACATCCCGTGGAAGGGGTTTCATAGATGACTCTGGCAGTTTTTAATGAAGGGTATTTTGACTTTTTCATTCCATCTAAGCCTTAAACTATGTCGTTTTTGCTACCCTAACTATACTAACCAAGCTAACCTCTATAAAGTCCTATTCCTAACCCATTCAAAGTTTTTAATTCCCAAATTTTCTCTCAAGGATTCTCAATAATTCTCTCTCTAAGTCAAGAGTTCCATTGAAGCTAAAGCTTGAAGATTGAGCAAAGTTTTTCCAGATTTTCTTCTCCAATTGTAAGGATTCTACTTGAAGTATGTAGGTCTTCATTCATGGATTAGTTTCACCCATGAAGCCCAATCGAAAACCTCTCTTTTTATATAATATCAAGATGATTTCTTATAGGCTTTTAAGCTATGACTCTTAATGCATGGATTATAATTTTCATAATGATGACTATGACTAATTATGCATGAATCATGATGAATTTCATGATGCATATGATTTTCAAGCTAAAGTATGTGGTTTCCAAGTGTACATGATTAGGACTTAATGCTTTAATGCGGGTTCCTTTGTTAATGACTAAATTCAATTCATGTTTTCTCTAGAATCCTACTTACTTGCATGAGTTTGACTCAAATATCTATGGACCGACACTTAGCTCTAGTCTCCTGTGATAAAGCTATGAATTTCTATGCTTATGATCTTAAGTATGAAAAAGCACGTTTTGAATAATGATGATGATGATATTATAATAATGTTGATATTATGAAAGCTATGATAATGTTATAATAAAGAGGGTAATTAAAGCCCAAATGTTATGACATAATGTTAAGATGGAAATGTCTATTCACATTATGATGAAAGCAAAGAAAATGAATTATTCTTATGACTTGATGTTTCATGAAAGACTTAGATGATTATTTTGAAAAGCTATGAAAGCATAATTTTAATGAAGTATGAACTATATATGCATGATGTATGTATTTCTTGGAATATGACTTAGCACCAAATGAGATTGGGGTGGGGACTCGACCTAAAGGGCCCTTAATATAAAGTCTACCTCTCTCATAACTATGTGCCACCATAGGTATGATGATTATGTGCCTATATGGTATTATGTAAGTAGATCCACAACAAGTAAAGCATATGACGAAATGGAAAGGCACCCATAAGGTTTCATGTTAAAGCACTTGTTGAAATGGGAAGTAACTCGTAAGGTAAGATATAGTCTACCCTGGCAAAGTAGGCTACTCTTTCACTTTGTGTAGAGGCAAAATCGGGATTCCATGTAATAGTACGCATGATCTTATATATCGATTATGATCCTATTTCCAAATATGTATACTAATGTTAAGAATGGATTTATGATGCTTCTTCCGATAGTTTTAAATTGCATGGTCATACATATTGTTTCCTCATCCTATTTGTTATGATTATGCATATTGATATTATTGTGATGTCATTTGATTCATGGCATACCTATATACTTAGTAAATTCTATGTGTTAATGCATACTTCTTTGCCTATGTGATATACCATGTAGGGATGGACAACGAGGAGATTATTCAATAGTGAGGCTAGCATTTGGATTCAAGTTTGAAGACTAAATTGGTGAGTTCCTATGCTTCGGTAACAAGCTTTTATGATGCTTTCCTTTTATGTTAAAGACTTCCATACTTTCTTTCTTATGATGACATATTTTCTTTCTTATGATGTATGTCTTGAGGGTAAGCTAGTAAGCTATGTGCTAGTCCCCGCCATGATTTGGACCTTAAGGATTGGATGTATACTCTCTTTGGGAACTATGATACTCTTACATTTTATGTACTTCCGCTTTCTTATTCTCTTGTATGTTTATTTTACCTTATGAATATATATGACATGAAGACGAGGCTTGGATGGGAGGTCTTCAGGTGTCACCAAGTCAAGGCTAAGCCCTAGATCTGGGTTATGACATTTAATTTAATAGGTTATGGGTTACCTAAAGTATTATGTGCTGAGAGATATGTCCATTTGAAGTTGAACCTTATATGAATTCAATCCAAAACTTAGTTGATGGTAATGTCTTTGAACTTGGCTTAACTTTAGATGTCCCTTATGATCTTAAACCAAATCTTATACACTCATAATACTTAGTAAAAGACAATAACATATATTCAAAACTTTGAAGTTATTGGATCACCTAACTTCATAGATCTTATATCAAGGTTCAATTAGTAAGGAAGGTTTCAACTCAACTTTGTGTTAAGGAATTCTTATGACCTTAATTCATCTCAAATCTATTATCCCGCTATAGAATCGGCCTTGACACTCATATTCAAAGTTAGAACCACCCTATATGATTTTATAAACATAATAAAAAGGGTTTGGATCTTAGCCTAGAAACTTTCAAAAGTGTTACACTAAAGTACGACTCGTGCTTTAGGGGTTTCGTGCTATTGAAAATTGGTTCTTGAAAACAATTTATGTACCTCCATCTACGAGACCTCATCTATGATCCGTAGTTCCTTTTACAGGTCATACTTTATCCTCATAAATATGACTTCTAGACTTTAGAATTATTTCACCTCATTGGCCCACACTATGACCCATTCTATGGTCCGTAAGGACCTCTTGTGGTCAAGACTCGGCCAAAAGTTTTGGTTTCTAGGTTCCCCTTCATGATCACATCCATGGGTCGTATTTCCAAGTATGACCAGTACTTGGGCTTCTTAGACTCAACTTCTAGTGTTCAAAATTTCACCAACTCCTGGACCTCAACCACAAAGCCTGTCTACGACTTGTGGTTCGTAATATCAGTCCAGTTCGTTTTTTTTTTTTTTTTTGCAACTTTTTCACTTTCTAGACTTTTCAAAAAATGCATCGTTACACATAGCAAGGTCAATCATTGGCTTAGATCAAATATTGAAAGTAACTGAAAACGATGAAGATTAAACAGATGAAGAAGTTGATCTTGAAGCGCAAATTTCTTGTGGGGAAACAAATGACACAGTTTTCAAAAACTTTGAAGCTAATAAACTGACTATTAAAGGGATAAAAACAAAATTTGGTGGTGGATCATTCTATTATGGTGTCGAAGCCTCGCAAGATATTGATGGTTGGATCTTTATTGAGTCAAATAAGAAAGTTAATAATAATGAATCATCTTTGTATCATGGCGTTACATTGGAAGGAGAGCGTTGTAAACTATTGAATGCTAGAGTTTAAAACTTTTCAATCACAGGTGTGTCTGTGAATAATGCAATTATCGAGGAGCTAAGAGAAAGGGGAGTCCGAGAACTCAACAATGAGATAATTCACATGAATCAATTAACGATGAGGAATCGATGTAAGTCAAAAAAAAATGTTGAGTTTTTCACCAAGACGTGGCTCAAAGTTTCATTTGAGTTCTTCCACAATAAGTGCGAGATAGTTTCAAAAAATCACTTTAAGGGGGAGTGTGAAAAATAAAGATGATTTTTTGGATCTACAAAAAACTTAGATATTTAGTAAAACATTCTAGAATTTTGTAGAGTAACATCTTCGATGTTTGTACTTAAGAAAAATCTAAATAGACAAGAGTATTAGATATTTGTGGTAAATCCTAGAATAATCTAGATTTTTATTAGATAGTCAGAAGATAATATCTAGATATTTCTTGTAGATATGTGTAGAATAATTTCTAGAAGCATTCCTACATAAGTTATACGACCCCAAAAAGTGCCTGAAAATATGCCTCGAAAGTGCCCAGAATCGTAATTTCCATATATCTCAAAATTCGTGCGCGATATCAAAAATCCGACTTTATATGCTTGTTCAGGTGGTCAAACTTAGGGGGAAAAGGGTCTAACCCCGATTTAAGAGCGAAATATTAGCAATTATGAAATTTCAAGAATGCAATTTCCAGAGAGTTTTTCGTGCCCCTGGCGAGACGCACCAAGGGTGCGCAGATGAAGAAATTGGACTTTTGCGTCATGTCTGCGATGCGGACATGCATGCTTTTCTGCCCAGTTATTTTCTTGTAGTCCAAGACTTTGAAGTCTTAGGTTAAGTGTTCCCAAACGTGTATTTACCTGTATTTAACCATATTTCACCCTCATATCATCCTAAACATTCCCCAATACTCACTCAAACACCTAGCCATACTTTTCACTCCTAAATTCAAGTCTCAAAGCCTCTTCCCAATCTAAGCATTTCCTTCAAGCTTCAATCCTCCATTTTCAATCTTCACCAAGAGTTTCTCCAAGGCCAAGGTATTTAGGTTTCTTTCATGGGTTCCTTTCACCCATGATGCCCAAGCTTCCTTTTCTCACAAATTGCATCATTTAGAAGTGATTTATTCATGGGTCTTGACTATTATGAAAATCACTGCACACTATGTTGGGGTTTATGAAATTATGACTGTTTTGATATGTTTTGGGCTATAAAACTAAGATCTATTGTGAGGTTTGATGAAGGGTTTTGATGTCTATTGCTTGAGCGTGTTACCAAGTATCTATTGAAGCTTTTACATTGAATTTAGTAGCATGATTTCACTCTTAAATTGCATAGTTTTACACTAGCACTATACACCCTTTAAGGTTTGATAAAATATCCGGATGTGGTTTCTTGAGGAATTGAAGGTCCAAAGCATGAGATATGATATGAATGACTATATGATGTTGAACAGAGCTTGTGTTTATGATATACTTTATATAAAGTGTTGCATTAGACCATGCCCGATTCGAGAGGGACTAAGAGCCCGGATAACCTTGTTGGGAGGGTTTGATAGCCAATCAAGGGGCTAGTATCTTGATAACCTAGATAGGGGTTTGCACTCATCAACCATGTGAGGAGTTTGTACTTCACCACTAGGATGATAGGGTGAGATTATCACTAACCATGTGAGAGGTTTGTACCATACCACCAGAGTGATGAGGTGAGATAATGATCAACCTACCAAGGGTTTGTACTTTGGAAATCTTGCTTGGTTTCTTCTACACATACAATATTCTATATAAGCATGAGTTACTTAAGCATTGATCATGCATGCATATTGTTATATTATGCCTAATGTCTATGGTTATGCATTTTGATCATGATCTGTATCTCTTGTTGCATCCTACATACTTAATACATTCAAATGTACTAATGCATACTCGTACCTATATGATATCACCATGTAGGAATCGGAACCCAAGTTGATCATCCTCCTCCTCCACATGGCTAGTTCGATACTACTCAAGCTAGTTGGTGAGTCCTCCATGCCGGGGACGTTTATCTATGTTTATCCTATTATGTATTGAGATACTCTTCTTTATGTTCTATTTTGACTATGAGGGTGAGCCCGGTTGCTTTTTCTTGGTCCCCGCTCTTATCTATGTAGTAGAGGTGTTTGTTAGACATGCTATGTATCTACGATATGAGCTTTGACTCCTTGTCTCTTGATTATGATGTTATGCAAGCTTTTCCCTTAGTCCCATTGCCCTTATTCTTACTCTTTATGTCTTTCATATGCTTTCGCGACTAATGACGTGTAATGATAAGTAAGAGGCTTGTTTGGGGTTCCTTGGGGTTCCCCATTCACCGTGTCACGTCTAGGCCCTAAGCTTGGATCATGACAATAAGTATAAATAGGAGTGTTCATAGAGATTTGTGTACAACCCAAATCGAAAACAAAAATCAAAGAAATTCAAGAGCCTTCTTCGATAATCAAGTTCTCTTTCTAAAACATCCCCTCTCTTTTCTAGTTTCATCTTCTATTGAATCTTTCGATCTTAGTTAATGATCTTGGGCTAGCAAAAGGTCTCCTTAGTTATGCCTCTCTTCTGTTATATTTCTCTACACTTTAAATTTATCTTTCTACAATGGGAGTGAATAGCAGTTCAGGTGGTACAATCTAAACATTTCAGATCATGGAATCAGATTCTTGAAACCTAGACAATACTTCCAAGTTTGACTTAATATTGACCTAAGGATTTTGTCTAGTGATGAGAGTACAACACATGATGCAAAAATTAGCTTTGAGTCGAATGCTAAAATACATTATCCACCAAAAATTTTAAGTTGTGTCAACTAGCCCTCAAAATTCATGGTCACCGAGAAAATAAAGTAGTTCCACAGCACGTATCTCAGCACCATGGTGCATTCACAAAACCACCATACAATCTTCTTTGCACCTAGCTTAACCATTGAAGAGCGTCGTCTAAAACGAGCCTTTGACAAAGCTGAACTAGTCTCAATTTTTAGAATAAACATTATGCGTTCAAAATTGTAGCTTCATCAAGAAATTCTCGTCCAGGGTAACGATATTCCATAAAAGCACAAAGCATTGACTTTTATTTGTCTAAGAAAGGTCGTTTGATAAAATGTATTGGAAGAAATAATGCACGTATTAATTTCATATATCAATAGTACTTTGTTTTGTATGTTTTCAACCTATGTATAACTAATTGTTATACACTACTGTATTGAAGCATATATTACTAATACCTGAAAATTCAAGATATTAACAACAACATTACTCCAATGCCTCAAAGGCTCCCGCCCATTGCGGGGTAAGGGTGAGTCAGCTGTAATAATTCAAGATATTAATAATAAAAAAATTTAATACATGCTAATGACCCAATTGTCCCTCAAAATCCTTTCTATATTTTCTTTTGGCCATCATATTTAGTAATCTTTGTAAAGAAAATTTAAAAGATCATGTAATGCATACTATTTTTAATATATGAAACCAAACAAAGCATAATAAATAATCTCCACATAATTAATGCAAGCATTACTAATATACTCTATTTTGCACTATTTTTAGAGTTCAAAGCAAGAAAACTATATTCTGATTATGTTTTGGCAAACATCGGGTTCAACTGTGTGTTTCTAACTAGTATCAACAATAATAAAAACTACAAGATAAGATTTGCTTCAGCCTCTTCTAACACTAGCTATTAATCAACAACGTATTAATCTCTCCTATGATATTCACCGGCCGACCATCAAACATGGATGAAAGTGTACTCTCACAAAGTTTCTTCAGTTCTCTGGTCTTGGCAAGAGCTGCTTCCTGCATAAGGAAAAAAACAAAGCAACAAAATTAAGGATCCAAGAGACAAAAAGCCAGTCAAAGGGTCAAAATTAAGGATCCAAGCAACTAAGCAAATGCTTTCAAGATCTATACGCGAGCAGCAAAAAGTAAATCAGAAAAAGTCTATCCCTTCTAAACTTGTGAAGACTAAAGAGCAGGCAGGGGACTTCTGCTACTCTGCACTTTGCCACTATCTTATTTTCAGAGATAGTGAGAAACTCCAAGGAACAAAGTAGGATCACCATTTTACTCCTATTTCTGAATAAAATGTCTAATTGAATAGATGTTAAATTATATCATATAATATACACTACTATCTAGGAATGTACGTTGCACGTTTATCCCTTATTATTTTATGGAGTTCTTTATATTAAAAAGACATGCTTGTATGAATTTTTCCTTGATGACAACTTCACCGTAGAGGATACAACAAAATAAACTTACGAGTAATAATTAAAACATTTATACTCCAATACGTGTTTGTTATGATGCATCAGAAAGAAAGAGCAGCCCCAAAGGCCAAACTATTAAATTTATCAATAAAAAAGCACATTAACCTACAGTCCAAAATAAAGTTATAAACTCAGTTATATTGTGCTTCACAAAATCAAATACATGTACAGATTAATAGAAGGAAAAAAAAAGTAGCATACCTTCAAACAAATTAAAATATATTGGTACTTCATAGTCTCTTTTGAAGAATGACAATTTCTCTGCGAAGTTTGAGTCACACATATAGTTCACCCATCAGCTTATTCAACTTCTCAAATTCATAATGTATCGTAAACATATATCCTGTTTACCTTTTTATCATTTCAGTTATGTTACTATTATTTATGAAGATTTTTAATTCTCAAGTTTTAATATCTTTACATACGTGATGTGATGACTTAGTTACTAACTTTTGGGCTTCTTCAGTTAACTAAGAGCTTGTTTGGAAGGACACCCCGACAATTGAATTTGGTGTAATTGGTATAATAACAATTTGACATGTTTGGTTGGACAGGTAATTACTTGATCGGTAGGTAATTGGGTATAATTGACAGTGTCTGCAATGCCTTTACCCTTGTCCGCCTTGAACTTGTCAGTAACCCATTCCCTTGTCATCTCATTGGCTGCATTATCCTTGGGTGGACTATCATGCTCCTTGGATTTCTCCTCCATAGTCTCCAATGCTTCAAATTTGTCATTCGTTTCCACATGAGCTCCCTTTTTCAGAATCCCCTTGCCATTCCATTTTTGAATTGGCTTGTTACCACTATTTCCCTTTTGTTCCTTGAAATTTCCTCTGTTCCTGTTTTGCCCTTTGCCCCTCTCCCCCCATCTTATCCTTGCCTTCTCTCCACCCTCTGAATAATTCAGGGTGCAAGACATAGCACTCCTTTTCATCATGGCGTTGTATCTTGCAGATCTTGCAGTACTTAGGCATGTAGTCATAGTTAATGGTGATCCGTTTCTCCAATATCTCCCCAGATTTCCTTCTTAGGCCAATGTTAATGCACTTAGGGGTCGTTTGATTTGGATAAAAGTAATGATGGGATTAATTATGTTGGGATAAGTTATGCAAGGATAAATTATGCTGGGATTATTTATGTTGAGTAGTTTTTATTGCTTGTTTGGTTTGTCACACTCAAAATATTATTCATTGCATAATTTCTAAGTATAAGTTGTTGTTTATAAAAATACCCTCCACCTTATTTAGTTTTTTTAAAAAATATTTTCTTAGCTATTCATTCTTAAAATAAAATTTTCGTCTAATTTAATGTAAATAATTTTGTTTAAGCATTTTCATGATTATGCTGTGTGTTTTTAAAATTAAACTTTCATCTTATTTAACTTAAAAACAAAACGTCCATCTTATTTAACTTTAAATAAAATTTTCATCTTATTTAGCTTAAAAAAATAAAACTTTCATCCTATTTAACTTAGAAATAAAATTTTCATCTTCACTAGCTTAAAAATAAAATTCCCATTTAATTTTGTTAAAGTAAAAAAAAATATTATTTAAAGTTATCTACATTTTAATTGATATATAAAATGCAATTTTTAAGTGAGTAATAAACTATTTAATTAAAAATATATAATTTAATAGTGGGGTAAATATTTTGAGAGAAATCAAAATATAAATAAACATAAGTATTAGACATATAAGTTCAACTTATAATATATTCATAAATAG
>JAABOM020000387.1:0-20889 GCA_011800125.2 Solanum clarkiae
CTGCGTACATCCGACCCCCCCATCCCGCAATGAGCGGGAGCCTTTTGAGGCACTGGGGTATGTTGTTGTTGTTGTTGTTGTTGTTTTTCCAACTTTGGTTCAAGACTTCAAGTCTTGGTCCTAAAAGTTCTCAAACGTGTTTTTACATTATACTTTATCATTTTTCACCCTCATATCACCCTAAACATTCCTCAATACTCACTAAAACACTTAGTCATATTTTCACTCCTAAATTAAAGTTTCAGACCCTCATCTGGAACTAAGGATTTTCTTCAAGCTACAATCCTCCATTATCAATCTTCGTCAAGAGCTTCTTCAAAGATAAGGTATATGGATTTTAGCCATTGGATCCTTTCACTATGGTTTCCTAATCTTCTTTTTTACTCAATTTGCATGATTTAAAGTTGATTTTACAAATTGGTTTACTAGTATGAACTTATCTATGAACTATGTTAAAGCTATGTAAAGTTGTGACCATTTTCCTATATTTTGAGCTATAAACCTTTGATCTATTGTAAGACTTGATGACGGGTTTTGATGTATATTGTTTGAGGGTGTTGCAAGGTGTTGATTGATGATTTTATAATGGATTTTCTTACATGATTTCATCTCTAAATGGCATGGTCTTGTACCCCTATTACACACCCTCTAAGTGTTTGATAAAATGTCCGGCTATGGTTTCATGAAAAGTTGAAGATCCAAAGCATGAGATATGATATGAATGATGTTATAATGATGAAATAAGATTATGTATATGATAAATCTATCTAAAGTATTGATCAGACTATGCCGAATCCTAGGGGACTAAGAGTCCGGATAACCTAGATAGAGGTTGGTACTCATCATCCTAGATAGGGGTTTGTACTCATCAACCTAGTAAGGGGTTTGTACTTCACCACCAGGGTGATGGGGTCGCATCATCATCAAGTGAGATGGGGGTTTGTACTCATCAATCTAGTAAGGGGTTTGTAACTCACCACCTAGGTGATGGGGCGACATCATCACCAACCTAACACGGGTTCTATACCTTGGAAAGCTAGCTTGGTCTCTTCTACACATATGATATCCTATATGAGCATGAGTTACATAAACATGTTTTACTTATGCATTGATCATACATATCATATTGTCACAAATAATGTTTATTACGTATTGTTATGCATTTTTATTGTGTTGTCTATCTCTTGTTGCATTATATCGTACACACTTGCTACATTCAAACATACTAACACATACTCTTGCCTACATGAAATAACAATGTGGGGACCGGAGCCCAAGTTTATTATCCTCCTTCGCCACATTGTTAGATCGGTACTACTCAAGCTTGTTGGTGAGTCCTCCATTTCGAGGACCATAGTCTATGTTTCTCTTATCATGTATTGAGACACTCTTCATTATGATCTATTTTTACTATGAGGGTGAGCTCGATTAATTTGTCTTGGACCTCACTCTTATCTACGTATTAGAGGTGCTTGTTGGACATGGTATGTATCTATGATATAAGCTTTGACTCTTTGTCTTTTGATTATGATGTTACTCTTTACGTGTTTTATATGCTTCTGCGACCAATAATGTGTAATGATAAGTTATGAGGCTTGTTTGGTATTCCTTCGGGTTCCCTATTCATCGTGTCACATTTAGGCCCATAGCTTGAGTCATGACAAACTTGATATCAGAGCACTAGGTTAGTAGATCCTCGGAGTCCAACACACCGCATCGATTCGAGTCCTATTCAAGGTTGTGAAATGCGCCATGACTATGAATAAGAGGCAATGATGCATTTTAAGAAATATTTTCCTTCTTCATGTTCTAAGTCATGCTATAGAGTTGTGGTAAGTTTTCCTCCTAATGATTGTTCTTTGCTATACTAGATCATGCCAAACACTAATAGAAGAGAGGCCCAAACTCCAAAGGAGCAACCTACCAATAGTGAGCTCTGAGGTGCTCTCACTATTCTTGCCAAAGTTGTGGCCAACCAAGTCAATCAAGAGGCCCAAGCCCCTCATGCTACTACCACGAGAGCTAGGGTAAGGGACTTTATGAGGATGAATCCTCCGGTGTTCTATGGGTCAAAGGTAGATGAAGATCCACAAGGGTTCATTAATGAGGTCTATAATATTTGAATATCATGGGTGTTGGGCAGAATGAAAAAGCAGAGTTGGCGGTGTGCCAACTCAAAGGGATAGGCCAAATATGGTATGACTAATGGAAGTGTCACGCCCAAAGCCCCATTAAGGCCGACTTGTACCCGTTGCCAATAAGGCCTGGGAGAACCAACCTGTATCTATCTACTTTCTATAGATATTATAATAGATTTTTACATTCAACATGCCTTTAAGAAAGTAAACAGTAATAACAAGCCAAAAGGAAATGCATATGGCTAGGCCGTTGGGTCCACAGCGTGTAAGGTACGAGACATGACCACACTTTAATTTACATAGTCTACAAAGCCTCTAGATAAGGAAGAGTATTTGATAAGGGTCGGGACAAGCACCGCCTCAGCTAACTATACAATACAAAAATATAAGCTCTAGACACATAAAGCTCCTAAGCAACCTGGAGCTTGGTAACAACAGCTGGATATCTTGTACTCCTACTGGGGAGATCTACTAGTATCTGTACTTGCAAAATGAAATGTAGGTCCCTCATAACGGACGTCTATATGAGATAATGTACTGAATATGTAAGGTAGGAAATACTGTATATGAAGTAACAACTCAACTGAAACTATGCACTTGTGTAGGATAAGAGACCACCTTTAGTTATACAGTGGGAACATGGACTTTATGTTCTTTTTATTACTTTACTTTTACTATATATTCTGTGCACAACAAGTAATACAAATTTCCAGCTGATCAGTGGTAAATCTATATCAGGATTGGCCCTGAGTAGGCTTTTCCTTTAACCCTTTGTGCTACCCCCGTGATAGGATCAACCCTAGCTAGGTGATTCTTCCACCCCTCGGATTACCACTCATCAATAAGCAATATATTTTATCTTTCAATTACTATTGAGACGATTCTTTTGGTGGTCATAATATTGGAGCTGTAGGAATGTAGATACAACATATGATATGTAAATAATCACAAAAGACAACACCAAAATGAAAGGAGCAGGTTACATAAGTAATGAAATGCATCGGAAGTAGAACAACACATGAACTATATTCCCTCATGTTTAATCAACAATTTAAGTATGCTCCTCATTTAGTGGCCGATCCTAGATCTAGGATGAAAAAATTTGTGATGGAAGTCTCCGACTTGGTTAGTGAAGAATGCTAGTCTTCTATGCAATTTAGTGACATGGAGTTGTATCGGTTGATGACATATGCCTTGGAAGTGTCCATAATCATAATTTCCATATATCTCAAAATCCGTACGTGATATCGAAAATCCAACTTCATATTCTCGATCAGGGGGCAAAACAGAGTGGGAGATGGGTCTAAACCCAATTTTAGAGCAACCACAACTCAATTTGATTTTCCCAAGTTTTCATAAAACAGTGGGGGTGAGTGTTCTCTCTGCGACGCGAAGTAGTTTATTTAGTTTCCATTTTTCTAATCTCAATCCAAGGTTTTAGGGTCTTTGGTCTAAGCCTTCCTATGCGTAGAAACATGTATACTGAGTCATTTTTCATCCTCATGTCATTAAAGACATTCCCGAACATCGTCTCTAACACAGCCAAATATTCCACCCAAATTTAAGTGTCCCAATCTCAATCTTAATCATAAGGATTTCATTCAAGCTTCAAGTTCTCATTCCAATCTTCATAAAAGTAATCTCCAAAGTTGAGGTATGTGGGTTACAACCATTAGGTCATTTCACCTATGGTGCCCAACCTTCTTTTTTATATAAATTGCATGTTTTCAAGTTGATTTATCTATGGGTACTTCTTTGTCATGACCCAAACCTTGGGCCTAGATGTGACACAGTAAATGGGGAACATGAAAGGACCCCGAACAAGCCTCTAAGCATACCATTACACATCCTTGATCGCGAAAGCAATTAAACATCAACAAGAGAAAATAAGATAAGGATAAAATTGACTAAGAAGTCTTTCATAGCTTAAAACATACAAGAGTCTAGAGAGTCAAAGCTCAAAGCATCATTACATAATTTTTCCAACAACACCTCTAAACTTATAATTGAGTGGGGACCATGACAATCTTTTCGGGTTCACCCTCATAGTCAAAGTATATAATAAAAGAAAGAGAGTCTTTGCATAATATAAGAGAAAGAGATATCATCCTCGGAGTTAATAACACACCAAACTTACTTCAAAGATAGTACTAGCCACGTGGAGGGGGAAGATGATCAAGTGGAGCTCCAGTCCCTACATGGTAACATCATGTAGGCATAGAGTATGCGTTAATATGTTTGAATGTACTAAGTATGTAGGATGCAATGCAACAAGAGATTGACAACATAAGCAAAATGCATAAATATAGGCAATGGATGAGCATATTAACAATATGTCATGCAATAATGATGCTTTCACAGAGCGATGACTAATACATGCATAGGAAGAGAGCATTATTATTGACCAAGCAACTTAGTACTGAGAATCCAACGCATATCACCCGCTTGGAAGGTGGATGAGGTACATACACCTCATTTTTGGTAGTACGGGATTGCCAGCACCCGACAACGTGGATGAGGTACATACCCCTCATCTATGGTAGCACGCAAGTTCAGTAGTATGGGATTGCTACCACCCGACAAGGTGGATGAGGTTTATATCCCTCATCTTTGGAATGGTCAACTTGCAATACTATAGATACTATTCATGAAATCGACATATTCATACATTACATTCTTCATCATAGAGTCACTTGACTCATAAGTCATGCATTAGATCATCAATAACTCAATAACCCTAAGCTTGAAATTTTATCAAACACTTTGTGGGTGTGTAGTACTAGTGTAAAACCATTCATTTCAAGAGTGAAATCGTGCAGAAAAATTTGAAGTAAATCAAGCTACTAACACTTGGTAATACCCTCATACGTTATACATTGAAACCTTTCATGAAATTTGAAAACAGATCATTGATTCATATCTGAAAGCACGCTTAAGCAGTCCCACTTTTATGAAACACTAGCATAGTTGATAGACAAATTCATAATAAGTAAGCCCATAAGTAAATCAACTTAGAAATATACAATTTATGTAAAAAGGAAGGTTGGACATCATGGGTGAAAGGACCCAATGGTTGAAACCCACATTCCTCAACTTTGGAGATATCCTTGATGAAGATTTGAATGAGGACTTGAAGTTTGAGTTCTTAGATTTGGAATGAGATTGGGACACTTGAATTTTGGGTGAAATATTTGTCTTTGTGTTAGAGAGAGTTTTGGGGAATGTCTTATATGATATGGGATTGAAAAATGACTCAGTATAGGTGTTTTTTACACATAGAAAGGCTTAGGACCAAGACCCCAAAGCCTTAGGCCGAAACTGAAAAACTGGCAACAAAATACGCTGCTTTGTGACGGGTCCGCATCGCGGAGCCAATGTGAACAACATTTCGAAGTAAAATTTTTGCGAAAATAAAATTTTACTACGGTTGCTCTAAAATTGGGTCAGACCCATTACCCTCTCAATTTTACCCCCAGATCAAGAATATGAAGTCAGATTTTTGATATCAGATACGAATTTTGAGATATATTGAAAATACGATTATGGGCATTTTTGAGACACATTTTTGGGCACTTTTGGGGTCATTTCAATGTCCCCTATTGGGAATATTCGTCCCCAAATGTCAAAGAAACATACATTAGAGAAATGATAAAGATGATTTCAGCCCACACAAAGATGCCACCATGCACTTAAATATCATTTCAAAAATCTTAACATAAGTGTCAATATTACCGTGAACTTGTGAATTTAAACATGAATGCATGCAAATGACATGAGGGATGAAACATACGACTTGAAATCATGTAGGGGACTTAGATTAGTACCTTGGACTTGAGAGAAATGGAAGACATAGGGATATCCTTCTGCATGTCTGCTTCGGCTTCCCATGTGGCGCTCTCAACTTGTTGATTCCTCCAAAGGACCTTAATGGAGCCTATATCCTTGTTCCTTAACCTCTTCACTTATCTATCCGAAATTTCTATCGTAACCTCTTGATAAGTAAAGTTGTCTTCAACAACACCCAGAACATCCAATGGAACAATAGCATTTGGGTCACCTACACACTTCCTCAACATAGACACATGGAAGACTGGATGAACCAAGTCCATTTCAGTAGTCAACTCTAACTCATAGGCCACCTTACCAACCTTCCTCAACACCCTATAAGGTCCCATAAATCTTGGACTCAATTTACCCTTTTAACCAAAACGAACCACACCCTTCATGGGTGAAACCTTCAAATAGACCCAATCACCAACCTTTAATTCAAGATCCGTTCTCCTCACATATGCATAGTTCTTTTGACGACTTTCGGTTGTTTTCAACCTCTCAATTATCAACCTCACTTTCTCTAAGGTCTCTTTAACCAAATATGGACCCAACAAAGCCATCTCTCCCACTTCAAATCACCTAACTGGTGATCCACAACGTCTACAATGAAGGGCCTCAAAAGGAGCCATACTAATGCTTACATGATAACTATTATTGTAACCAAACTTAATCAATGGAAGACGGTCATCCCAGCTAGCCTTAAACTCCAATATACAAGATTTAAGCATATTCTCAAGAGTTTGGATAGTTCTTTTGGCTTGGCCATCCATTTGAGGGTGAAAGGTTGTACTAAGCTTAACCTTAGTACCACAACCCCTTTGGAAGGACCTCCAAAAGTGTGAAGTGAATTAAGCATTATGATCCGAAATGATAGACAAAGGCACCACATGCATTCTTACTAACTTATGACTATACAATCTAGCATACTCTTCGGCCCCATAAGTAATCTTCACCAGTAGGAAATAAGCCGACTTTGTCATTCTATCAACCATAACTCAAACAGAATTAAAACCGTTTCTAGTCTTAGGCAACCCAATGACAAAATCCATGCTAATTTCCTCCCACTTCCAAGTAGGATTCTCTATATCTTATGCTAGGCCACCCAACTTTTGTTGTTCGGCATTTACTTGTTGGCAATAATGATAACCGAACACAAACTTAGCAATGCCTTTCTTCATACCATCCCACCAAGACACATCCCTCAAATCTCTATACATTTTTGTAGATTCGGGGTGAATAGAATAGCAAGGATTATGAGCCTCATCAATAATCAACCTTTTCAAGTCATTAACATTAGGCACACAAAATCTACCTTGGTACCTAAGGGCACCATCTCCCCCTTGGGAGAAAACCTCCACCACACCATCACTCACCAAGGTTTTCAACTCTAATAAGGAGGGGTTAAGATCTTGCTTTTCCATTACCTCTTTAGAAAATGAAGACTTAGAACCATCAACCACTACTACACCACCATTGTACCTCTTTCAACCTAACCCCTAATCTAGCCAACCGATGGATCTCCCAATCCACCTCTTTGCCACAATCAACATGAGCAACCATTGACACCCTACACAAAGCACCAACCATAACATTAGCCTTACCGGGATGATAATGCACACTCATGTTGTAGTCCATAAGAAGCTCTAACCACCTCTGTTGTCTCAAGTTGAAATCTTTTTGAGTGAACACATATTGGAGGCTCTTATGATCGGTGAAGACATCAATATGCACCCCATACAAGTAATGATGCTAAATTTTCAAAGAAAAAACCACAACGGCCAATTCAAGATCATGGATAGGAATATCCTTTTCATGCACCTTGAATTGTCTAGAGGCATAAGCTATCACTTTACCATTTTGCATCAAAACATAGTCCAAATCAATTCGTGAGGCATCACAATATACAACAAACCTTTCCCACCCTTCCGATAGAGACAAGATAGGAGCGAAGACAAGCTTATCCTTCAAAATTTGGAAACTTCTTTCACACTCATCGGTCTACACAAATTTGCTTCTTTTGGGTCAACTTGGTTATGGGAGAAGCAATAGAAGTGAACCTATTCACAAATCTTTGGTAGTAACCTACTAAACCCAAGAAACTTCGAATGTACAAAGGAGCCAAAAGTTTAGGAGAATTTCTAATCACTTCCGTCTTTTTTTTGGGATTCACCTTAATACCATGCCCTGACACCACAATGACCTTGAAAGACAACCTATTTCAACCAAAACTCATACTTCCCATACTTAGCATACAACTTCTCTTCCCTCAATTCCTGTATCACCACCCTCTAATGATTCACATACTCCTTCTCAATATGGGAATATATCAAAATATCATCATTGAAGACCACCCAAACAAGTCAAGGTAGGGTTTAAAGACCATATTCATAAGCCTCGAGCTCGAGGTTTCAATTTTTTCATGAAGATAACCGGTGCATTAGTCAAATCGAAGGACATAACCACAAAGTCATAGTGCCCATACTTAATCCGAAAGGCTGTCTTAGGAATGTCACACTCCCTCACTTTCACTTGATGATACCCGAATTGAAGATCAATCTTAGAGAAGTGACTAGTCCTTTGAAGTTGGTCAAAAAGATTATCAATCCTTGGTAGAGGATACTTATTTTTTATGGAGACCCTATTAATTTGCTGGGAAGCTCGCTAGGAAAGACATCAAGGAACTCGTTAACCACCGGAACTGACTCTATAGGAAGGGTATTGGACTAAACTTCCCTAACCCTCACAAGATGATAGAGACTCCCATTAGAAAAGAACTTATGGGATTGAATGCAAGAAATGAATCTACCCTTGACCAAGAACTAGCTCATTAGGGAATTAGAATCTAACTCTATGGGTCTTACAAATAATGGAGACATATTATGCATGAAACTAATCCACCTCAAGTATGACATAAAAATCCACCATATCTAATGCAACATCATAAAGACAAGACATATACAATATGACCACGAAACAATTTCCATGGATCTTCCTAGTAAAAATAGACTCACCAATGGGGTAGACACTAAAAGTTCACATAACAACATGGAAAACACATGAAGCCCACTAGAAACAAAAGGAATAATAGAAGAGATGGTGGCACCGGGATACATCAATGCATACACATCAAAGTCAAAGGAAACTTCAATATACCGGTAGCAACATCGGGCACCTCATCCCCTCCTTACCTTCCTTGAATAGCATATAACCTATTGTGACATGGAGCACCACCTTGTTGGCTACATCTTCCCTTATGATCTGCACTTGCACCTTGAGGACGAACATCTTTACCCTTGGGTGGAGCATGAGGATAACCACTAACTTTGTGACAAAATTTACCATACCCAAAGCAAGCATTCAAGTTCTTCAAACATAGGCAACCATGGCCTTTTCCACACTTGTGGAATGTAGGGAAACTTGGGCATCAACACCGTTGCCCTTCTTTTGTGCACATGGACATTCAACAATCCTATGGGCAATCTTGCCACACCCATAGCATGCACCCGTGTTCCTCCAACATGTGCATCATGTTTTCTCCCACACCTTGGGCATCTAGGACGAGTCACTCCACCATTGCCCCCGAGCATGGCATATAGATGCCTACCTCTAATTTGGGATCTCTTAGTCTTTCCCTCTCTACTCTTTCTGTTTGAAGTCTCAAGGGTACCTATCAATCGGTTGAGTTGGGTGATCATGGCCTTGGCCAACCACCATAGAGCATTGCGAGCCTCTGCATTCGATATATCACCGTCCTGAGTAGTTTAAGACATATTCTAAAATATAACAGTTAGAAATTAGTAATAAGCCCTAGAGGTGAAGAAGTGAAATATTTCCTAAAGCGCATGACATAGATCATGAAGAAGTGAAACATATACTAAAACGCCTCATAGCTTCTTACTCATAGTCGTGGCATGCTTCACAACTATGAATAAGACTCTAATCAACATGGTGTGTTGGATGCCCAGGACCATTACCAACCTAGTGCTCTGATACCATCTTTTTCACGACCCTGACCTAGGACCTAGACGTGACATGGTGAATGGAGAACCCAAAGGGACCCCAAACTAGCCTCTTAGCATATCGTTACACATCCTTGATTGCGGAAGCAATTAAACATCAACAAGAGAACATAAAATAAGGATAAAAAGGACTAATGGAGTCTTTCTTAGCTTAAAACATATAAGAGTCAAGAGAGTCGAAGCGCAAAGCATCATTACATAATTTGTCAAACAACACCTCTAAACTTAGAATTGAGCAGTGGCAAAGACAACTTTTCCAGGATCACCATTATAGTCAAAGCATACAATAAAAGGAAGAGAGTCTGCATAAAATAAGAGTAAAATATATTGTCCTAGGAGTTGAGAACTCACCAAACTTACTACAAAGATAGTACTAGGCACGTAGAGGGGGAAGATGATCAAGTGGAGATACGGTACCTACATGGTAACATCATGTAGGCATAGCGTATGAGTTAGTACGTTTGAATGCACTAAGTTTGTAGGATGCAATGCAACAAGAGATTGGCAACATAAGCAAAATGCATAAATATAGGCAATGGATGAGCATAGTAATAATATGTCATACATGAATGATGCTTGAAGTGAAACATGCTTATATAAAATATAATACATGTGTAGGAAGAGACTATCATCATACACCAAGTAACTTTGTACTTGGAATCCAACGTATGCCACACACTTGGAAAGTGGATAAGGTGCATACCCCTCATCTTTGGTAGTACGAGATTGCCACCACGTGACAAGGTACATTAGGTACATACCCCATATCTATGGTAGTACAAGATTGCCACCACGCGACAAGGTGGATGACGTACATACCCCTCATCTATGTTAGTGCAGGATTGCCACCATCCGACAAAGTGGATGAGGTATATACCCCTCATCTATGGTAGTACGATATTTCCACCACCTGACAAGGTAGATGAGGTACATTCCCCTAATCTATGGTAGTACGTGATTGCCACCACCTAACAAGGTGGATGAGGTACATACCCCTCATCTTTGTAATGGTTAACTTGCAACACTATAGATACTATTCATAAAATCAACTCATTCATACATTGCTTTCATCATCATAAAGTCAATTGACTCATAGGTCATGCATTAGATAATCAATAACTCAAGAACCCTAAACAATTATAAAATTATGAAATTCAAGAGAGAAATCATGCAAGAAAACTTGAAGTAAATCAACTCACCAACACTTATCAAACAACCCCAAAAAGTGCCCGAAAATATGCCTCGGAATGCCTAGAGTTTTAAATTTCATAAATCTCAAAATCTATTTGTTATTTCAAAAATCTGACTTCATATTCTTGTTCAATGGGTCAAAATTAGGGGGAGATAGGTCTAACCACGATTTAAGAACAATGATTAGTGGCTTCATTTTTTGTAAATTTTCTTATCCAGAATCGATTTGCGGTAGTGACGCGATGTGCTGCTGTCGCGAACATGTTTAAATTTGGCATCTATGATAGGTCCGCATCACGGACCAGATGCGGACTTATGTATTTTGCTGCCAATGATTTCTATAACAGTTCAAGACTTTTAGGTCTTGGGCCTAAGTGTTCCCAAACGTATTTTCATCTATACCTAGCAATATTTCACCCTCAAATCATCCTAAGCATTCCCCTATACTCACTCAAACACTTAGTCCTATTTTCATTGCAAATTCAAGTTGCAAACCCTTATCGCATGCTATGGCTCTTCTTTAAGGTTCTTCTTCAAGCTTCAAGTCTCCATCTCCAATCTTAACCAAGTTCATCTATAAGGTAAGGTATGTGGGTTTATTTTATGGGTTACTTTTGTCCATGATACTCAAGACTCATTTTACTCAAATTGCATAATTTAAAGTTGATTTACAAATGGGTCTTGATTATTATGAAATTCACTGCACACTATGTTAAAGCTATGTAGAGTTGTGATTATTTTGCAATGTTTTGAGCTATAAATCTTTGATCTAATGTAAGATTTGATAGGGTTTTGATGTATATATCTTGAGGGTATTGCAATGTGTTGATTTATGGTATTACAATGGATTTTCTTGAATTATTTCATCTCTATATTTCATGGTTTAATACTAACATTACACACCCTCTAAGTGTTTGATAAAATATCTAGATGTGGTTTCTTGAGGAGTTGAAGGTCCAAAGCATGAGATATGATATGAATTACTATATGATGATGAAATGAGCTTATGTATATGATGTATTCTATATAAAGTATTACATTCGACCATACCCGATCCGGGTGGATAAGTTCCCGGGTAACCATGTTGGGAGTTTGTACTCATCAACCATGTAAGAGGTTTGTACTTCGCACCACATTGAAAAGGTGTGATAATCATCAACCATGTGAAGGGTTTATACCATATAACAACCAAGGGGTTTATACCTTGAATATCTAGCTTGGTCTCTTCTACACATATGATATCCTATATGAGCATGAGTTACTAACGCATGTTATACTCAAGCATTGATCATATATGCCATATTGTTATATTATGGCTATTGCTTACTATTATGCATTTTGATTATGATGCCTATCCTTTGTTGCATTGTGTCCTACATAATGTTGCATTGGGTCGTAGAGAAGGCTTCAAAAATGGTCCTTATGTGCCACCACATAACCAGGACACAGGTACAGGTAATTCCAAAATTGAGGTGACATTTGACCGCCTTTTGAAGAAGCCTGAGACACTGGATGAGTCTCTAAGGGGCATGAAATTAGATATTTCAAGCATAAATTAGAAAATAGAGTCCTATTCTGTGGCTATTAGATAGCTTGAACAATAGTTTGATCAAGTGTCAACTCAGTTAAATCATCGTCAGAAGGGTACATTGTCTAGCAACACACTGCAAAATCATAAGAATGAAGGGCAGCGTATGGAGGTTACTAATAGGGGTGGGAAGTGACCAATTGATCCTCCTATTGCGGTTGGTGAGGAAGATGTTCATGAGGACAAGGTTGCAACAAAGGATGCAGATAAAAGAGATGGTCATGACAAGGATGGGGTAAGTGAAGTAGCTGAAGCACCATCGAAATTTAAGAACGTCCATAGGCCTCCTCCTCCTTTCCCCTAAAGATTTATAAAGAGGGAGGAGAAAGGCAAGTTCAAACACTTTCTCCATGCTTAAGAAAATATCGGGTTATGCAAAGTATATGAAGTACTTAGTTACCAAAAAGCACATTGTGAGTCAAGAGCTTCAATATTGCAGTGTCATCACTACGAAGTCCTTAGCTCAGAAGCATGAAGATCCAGGTGCTTTCACTATACATTGCACTATAGGTAACATGGAGTTCACAAGGGCTCTTTGTGATTTAGGTGACTGTATTAATTTGATGCCCTTTACGGTCTATAAGAAACTTCGATTAGGAGCCCCTACTCCTACTAGCATGCAGTTGTTAATGACATATCAAATGGTGAAGAAGCCTATGGGGATACTTTATGATGTGTTGGTTAAAGTGGAGGAATTCATATACCCTATAGACTTTGTGATTCTAAATTGCGAGGTTGTTTTTGAAGTTCCTATTATTTTGGGAAGTCCTTTCTTAGCTACCGGTCCCACCTTGGTGGATATGGAGAAGGGCCAACTCAAATTCAAATATGGGAAGGATGATATTGTGTTCAATGTGTTTTAGCAAGCAAGTAAAGATGAGGATTTGAGAATGGTTTCTGTTATTGAAACTATTGATATTGTTCAGCTAGAAGTACCACTTGAGGTAAGACTGGAAGTTGACACTTTGGAGGCAGTATTGATGAACTTTGACAATGATGGTATCCAAGAATATGAGGAGACACTAAATGTTCTAGGGGAGTCCTATGGTCCTAGACATTAAACTAAGGTAGAGCTAGACTTGTAAAATCTGGAGTTACCACCCACAAAGCCCACCATAGAAGATCCACCAGTGTTAGAATTGAAAGCACTTCCAGCACATTTGAAATATGATTTTTGGGAGCTAACAAAACTTTACCAGCCATGATAGCTGCAGAGTTGAATGAAGAGCAAGCAGATGCCCTTATAATAGTGGCAAAACAATTTAAGAAGGCCATCAAATGGACTATTATAGATATTATTGGTGTCCCTCCTAGGGTATATACATACAAAATCTATTTAGTCAAGGACTAGAAGCCGAGCATTGAGCATCAAAGACAGCTAAACCCTTCTATGCAAGCGGTTGTGTGCAAAGAGATCAATAAATGGCTGTATACAGGAGTAATCTTCTCGATCACTGATAGTCAATGGGTGAGCCCGACGCAGTGTGTTCCAGAGTAAGGGGGTATTATAGTGGTGCCTAATACTAATAATGAATTGATCCCTATGAGTCCAGTCACAAGATGGAGGGTGTGCATGGATTACAGAAAGCTCAATGCCTTAATAAAGAAGGATAACTTTCCTATGCCATTCATGGATCAGATGTTGGACAGACCAGCGAAAAAAGGGGTGGTACTATTTTATCAAAGCGTATTCAAGCTATAATAATGAATCAACCCCAAAAAGTGCTAAAAAATGTGCCTCGAAAGTGTCCAAAATTTTAAATTTCATATATCTAAAAATCTGTACGTGATATCAAAAATCCGACTTCATATTCTTGTTCAGGGGGTCAAAATTAGGGGAAAAAGGGTCTAACACCAATTTTAGAGCAACCATATTAAAATTTGAAAATCCCATAGTGCAATTTCGAGTGAGGTTTGCGTGCCGCTTGCACGACGCACACCTGTGTTTTTTTGCTGATTGTTTTTCCAGCTTTAGTCCAAGATTTCAAGTATTGGGCCTAAAAGTTTCCAAACGTATTTTTACCTATACTTAATCATTTTTCACCCTCATGTCACCCTTAACATTCCCCAATACTAACTCAAATACTTAACCGTATTTTTCACTCCTAAATTCAAGTCTCAAACCCTCATCCGGAACTAAGAATTTTCTTCAAGCTTCAAGCCACCAGTTTCAATATTCATCAAGAGCTTCTTTAAAACTAAGGTATATGGGTTTTTGCCATTGGGTCCTTCCACCCAAGGTGTCCTAATCCCTCTTTTTACTCAATCTACATTATTTAAAGTTGATTTTACTAATTGGCTTACTAGTATGAACATATCAATGAACTATGTTAAAGCTATGTAAAGTTGTGACCGTTTTCCTATGGTTTCGACTATAAATCTTTGATCTATTGTAAAACATGATGAGAAGTTTTGATCTATATTGTCTACAGGTGTTGCAAGGTGTTGATTGATGGTTTTACAATATATTTTCTTGCATGATTTCATCTCTAAAAGGCATGGTCTTGTACCCCCATTACACACCCTCTGTGGTTTCTTGAGGAAATGAAGGTCCAAAGCATGAGATATGATATAAATGATGTTATGATGATGAAATGAGCTTATGTATATGATAAATCCTATATAAAGTATTGCATTAGACCATCCCAATCTCGGGGGGAATAAGAGTCCGGATAACCTAGATAGGGGTTCATACTCATCATCCTAGATGGGGGTTTGTACTCATCAACCTAGTGAGGGGTTTTTACTTCACCACGAGGGTGATGAGGTGGAATCATCATCATCCTAGATGGGGGTTCGTACTCATCAACCAAGTGAGGGTTTTGTACCTCACTGCTTAGGGGATGGGGCAACATCATCACCAACCAACAAATGGGTTTGCACCTTGGAAAGCTAGCTTAGTCTCTTTTACACATATTATATATATATGAACATGAGCTACTTAAGCATGTTTTAGTTATGCATTGATCATACATATCATATTGTTATATTATGTTTATTACCTATTGTTATGCATTTTGATTGTCTTGTCCATATCTTGTTGCATTGTATCGTACATACTGAGTATATTTTGTTAAATGTACTAATAAATACTCTTGCCTACATGATATCACCATGTAGGAACCAAAGTCAAAGTTTATTATCCTCCTCCGCCACATGGCTAGATCGGTAATACTCAAGCTTGTTGGTGTGTCCTCCACTTCGGGGACCGTAGCCTATGTTTCTATTATCATGTATTAAGACACTCTTCGTTATGTTCTATTTTGACTATGAGGGTGAGCCCAATTAATTTGTCTTAACCCCCGCTCTTATCTACGTATTAGAGGTGTTTGTTGGACATGTTATGTATCTATGATATGAGCTTTGGCTCTTTGTCTTTTTATTGTGATGTTATGCAAGTGTTTCCCTTATTACCATTGCACACTATTCTTACTCTTTACATCTTTTATATGCTTCTGTGACCAATGATGTGTATAGGTTAAGAGGCTTGTTTGGGGTTCCTTTGGGTTCCCTATTCATCGTGTCACGTCCAGGCCCTTGGCATGGGTCGTGGAAAACTTGATATCAGAGCACTAGGTTGGTAGATCGTTGGACTCCATCACAACACATCTATTAGAGTCTTATTAATGGTTGTGAAGCGCGCCATGACTATGAATAGGAGGCTATGAGACATTTTAGGAAATATTTCCCTTCTTCATGTTCTAAGTCATGCTATAGAGTTATTGTAAGTTTTCCCCCTAACAATAGTTCTTGGCTATGCTAGCTCATGCCAAACTTTAGAGGAAGAAGGGCCCAAACTCTTGAGGAGCAACCTACCAATGGCGAGCTCCGGGATGCTCTCACAATGCTTGCCAAAGTTGTGGCCAACCATATAAATCAAGGTGTACAAGCCCCTCATGCTACTACAGCAGGAGCTAGAGTAAAGGACTTTATCAGGATGAATCCTCCAGTGTTCTATGGGCCAAAGGTTGATGAAGATCCACAAGAGTTCATTGATGTGGTCAACAAGACCTTGAATATCATGGGTGTTGGGCCGAATGAAGGTGGAGTTGGTGGTATACCAACTCAAAGGGGTAGCCCAAATATATTATGACCAATGGAAGAGGGAGAACGGAAATGGCTATGTGGTGCTTTAGGAGTAGTTCAAATCTGCTTTCCTTATTCGGTTCTTCCCTATTAATCTTAGGGAAGCTAAGTTGGTAGAGTTTATGAACTTAAAAACAGGATGCTATGAGTGTGAGGGAATATTCCCTCATGTTTAATGAACTTTCTAAGTATGCTCCTCATTTAGTGGCCGATCCTAGATCTAGGATGAAAAGATTTGTGATGAGGGTCTCTAACTTGGTTAGTGAAGAATACCGGTCCGCCTTGCTATTTAGTGACATATGCTAAGAAAATTGTGAGAGAAAAATTGAGGAAGAGGAGGGACCATGACGCCAAGAGGGTCCATTTTGAGGGTCAGTTCCAAAGGGGTTTCCAGTTCCATCAAGGCCAACGGTCCCATTATGCTACTAATTGGGGGTTTACCAATGACTTCCCTAGGCCTCAAGGTATTGGTGGTGCGGCTCCCATTGATGTGTGTCCTATGTGTGGGAAGAGTCGTAGGGGATCACATTTGAAGTGTTCTAATGCATTCTTTGATTGTGGGAAGCTCAGTCCCAAAAGGGTGGATTGTCCAAGAAATCGTGGCAAGGGCCATGGTGCAAATGCCATTCCATTGGGTATAGGTGGTCCTCAAGGTGGAGCTCCAACGCACAATTGCTCTACATGGGAGGTAAGGGGTTGGTGAGGTTCTCGATGTTGTTATCGATATGTTGAGAATCTTTGACTTTGATGTATATGCTTTGATTGATCTAGGTGCCACTCTTTCTTTTGTTAACATTTTTGTTGCTAAAAAGATCTATGTTGACCCCGAGATGTTGCTTGAGTCATATGAAGTTGCTACTCCTATTGGTGCATCTATTGTTGCTAGGAAAGTTTATAGAAGTTGTCCTTTTTGCATTTTTCATAAGTTGTTGCCTTGTGATCTTGTTGAATTAGACACAGTTGATTTTGATGTCATTCTTGGGATGGATTGGTTGCATGCCTACTATGCTTCTATTGATTGTAGAACCCACAGGGTCAAATTCCAATTTCCAAATGAACCCGTCCTTAAGTGGGAAAGTCAAGATGTGGTGGTCGAGGTTAGACTCATCTCTTGCATTAAAGCTCGTAAGTTGATTTCTAAGTGGTGTCTTTACCATCTTGTGAGTGTTAGGAATGTGGAGTCTGATGTCTTTCCCATAGAGTCAGTTTCAGTTGTAAATGAGTTCCTTAATGGCTATCCAAATGACCTTCCCGGTGTCCCTCTTGAAAGGGAGATAGATTTTGGCATAGATCTCCTTCCGATACTGAATCTATCTCCATTCCCCTGACCATATGGCACCGGCGGAGTTGAAGAAGTTAAAGGAACAATTCAAGGGATTTGTTGGGTCATGTCATGTTGGGGAACAGTATTAAGGTGGATCCTAAGAAAACTGATGTGATTAGAAATTGTCCAAGACCTTTTACCCCATTAGATATTAGGAACTTCTTAGGCCTAGCAGGTTATTATAGAAGGTTTGAATGGGTTCTCCTTCATTGCTTCCCCTATAACAAAATTGACTCAAAGGAAGGTTATGTTTGTTTAGACCGATGAGTGTGAGAAGAGATTCCAAGCATTGAAAGACAAGCTTGTGTCCACTCCTATATTGTCACTACCGACTGGGCTTGAGGGATTTGTGGTGTATTTGATACTTTCCAGGTTGATTTTGGTTGTGTGTCGATGAAAAATGGTAAAGTCATAGCTTATACTTCTAGATAAGTCAATGTACATGAAGGGAACTACCCTACCCATTATCTATACTTAGTCGCCATTGTGTTTGCATTAATGATTTGGAACCATTACTTGTATGGGGTTCATGTTGATCTATTCACCGCTCATAAGAGCATCCAATATATTTTCACTCAAAAAGATCTCAACTAGAGGCAAAGGAGATATGAGTGTGCATTATCATCTGGGTAAGGCAAATGTTATGGCGGATGCTTTGAGTAGGGTGTCTATGGGTAGGCTAGCTCATGATGGTGGTGATAAGGGAATGGCTATGGAGGTGTATCAATTAGCTAGATTGGGGGTTAGGTTGGAAGAGGTTGGCGATGATGGTGTTGTTGTTGCTGATGGCTCTAAGTCTTCATTGGTTGATGAAGTGATAGCAAAACAATATATTGCCTCTTCCTTGCATGAATTGAAGGCCTTGGTGAAAGAGGGAAAAATAGAGGTTTTCTCCCAAGGGGGAATGGTGCCTGTAGGTACCAAGGTAGGTTATGTGTACCTTGTATTGATGGTTTGAGGGAGAAAATCCTTGATGAGGCCCATAATTCATCTTATTCTATCTACCCACATTCCACCAAAATGTAGAGATATTTGAGAGATGTGTATTGGTGGGGAGGAATGAAGAGGGACATTGCCAAATTCGTTTTTGGTTGCCATAGTTGTGAACAAGTCAAAGACGAACATCAAAGGCCTGGTGGCCTAACCCAAGACATAGAGATTCCCACTTGGGAGTGGGAGGTGATTAATATGGATTTTGTGGTTGGGTTGCCCAAGACTAGAAAAGGTTTTTATTCCATTTGCATTGTGGTTGATAGGATGACGAAATCAGCTCACTTTCTACCGGTTAAGACTACATATGGGGCTGAAGAGTATGCAAGGTTGTACATCTATGAGTTACTACGGTTGCATGGGGTTCCTTTGTCCATCATATCGGATCGTGGTGCGCAATTCACTTCACACTTTGTAGGTCTTTTCGAAGGAGTCCTCGTACAAAAGTTCACCTTAGTACGACCTTTCACCTTCAAATGGATGGCCAAGCCGAAAGAACCATTCAAACACTTGAGAATATGGTTAGCGCATGTGTATTTGAGTTGAGGGGTAGTTGGGATGAACATCTTCCATTGATTGAGTTTGCCTATAATAATAGCTATCACTCTAGCATCCGCATGGCTATTTTTGAATCTCTTTATAGGAGACATTGTAGACTACTAGTTGGTTGGTAAGATAGATTTATTGGGACCAAACCTGGTAATGGAGGATCTTGAGAAGGTTAGTGTGATTCGCGAAAGTTTGAAAATGACACAACATCATCAAAAATCCTATGCCGATGTGAGAAGAAGAGACTTTGAATTCAAAGTGGGTGATTGGGTCTATTTGAAAGTTTCTTCTGTCACGCCCCAGAGTCCCATTAGGGCGGACTGGCACCTGTGCCGATAAGGCTTGGGAGAACCAACCTGTAACTGTGCGCTTTCTATACATACTATAAGGGGTTGCTGCGTTTGACATGTCTTTAAGAAGATAAATAGTGACAACAGGCCAAAAAGGAAATGCATATGATTGGGCCGTTAGGGCCACGATATTTAAAGTACGAGATATGACCACATTTTACTTTACATAGTCTACAAAGCCTCTAAATAAAGAAAAACATCTGATACGGGTCGGGACAGGCCCCGCCTCAACTATCTGTACAAAACGAACATATAAGCTCTAGACATACAAAGATCCGAAGCAACCTGGAGCTTGGTAACCACAGACGAATGTCCTGTACTCCTACTGGTGAGATCTACTAGCACCTGTACCTACAGCATGAAATACAGGTCCCCCGTAAGGGATGTCAGTACGAGATAATGTACTGAGTATGTAAGGCAGGATATATCGCATATAAAGTAACAACTCAAATGAAACCATGCATCTGTGGAAGATCAGGGACCACCTTTTGTTATACTGTGGAATCATGTACTTTATGTTCTTTATATCACTTTACCTTTACTGTAAAATCTGTGCATAGATGTAATACAAATGACCAACTGATCAGTGGTGAACTGTATCGGGATGGTCCCTTTGCTAGGTTCTTCCTGAACCCCCTCGGACTACCACCCGTAGTAAGAATTTACTAGGATCATCACTTTGCTAGGTTCTTCCTGAACCCCCTCGGGCTACCACCATTCAGAACTGTATACTTTATCTTTCAATCACCTTTGAGATGATTCTTTTGGTAGCCATAATATTGGAGCCGTAGGACTGTATATGTAGCATGTGACATGTAGATAA
>JAABOM020000398.1:0-20888 GCA_011800125.2 Solanum clarkiae
TTCTAAAGTAAAATTATTTCCACTCTAAAATGCTATTACCAGTCATGTGTATTATGGTGAGACAACGCACTTGACACATGTGTATTATTGTATTTATGCTGATGTCATGCTGAAATCAGCATAATGTCAGAACGAAATTAAAAGGGGTATGAAGGTAAATACTTTGAACTATGGTCTACTTAGAGTAAATAGTTTGGATTGAGTCTATTAAGGGTAAATAATTTCAAATTAGGTATATTTTGTGTACTTTTCCCTTCACATTTTCCTTCCTGTTAGAATCTTAGATTAATATATTTAAAATTAGATAGCTAATTTTTTTTCTTTTGTGTGTACCTAAAATTAGCATATATCTTGACATCTTATTCTACATGACATAAGAATTAGAAGTTAATATGTGAGAAAAAGCATAAATTTTTCCTTGAATTTATTCTAAAAAATTAGTTATAGATTTAAACTATCATGACGATCTATTACACACCTTTACTATTTAAAAGTAAATTTCTTTAACCCTTAAAACTGACATGGAAAAATAAAAAAAATCAAATATAAAAATATGTGCATCAAATAATTTTTGAAGTAAAAAAAAATTAAAATGCCCCTTACACGCCCTCCTCCTCCTGCCCCCCTCCCCCTAAACCACATCTCATCTTCTTCACATTCCATTAAACAAGACGCAACACAAAAATAAGTTACATTAAAAAAAAAAAAAAAAAAGATACAACTCTTTTACCCTTAAATCTCCAAGCTAGAAGAATCAAAATAGTACCAAGATACTTGACCTAAACTTTATACATTTTAGTTTGTATTTATTAACAAAAGACTTCTTCATCTCATAGGCAGGGTAAAATTTTAAAAATTCCTTAGCCGCCGAAGCTATGCGGGCTTTGTTGAGTGAGCAAGATGAAGGATCGATTGAAAAGGCGAAGAAAATTATTTCCCTATTATCCCTATCGTTTATGGAACCTCCAAAAACAACATAGAAAAAGATACATATATATATATATATATATATATATATATATATAGTCACAACAAATTTGCTCACAGTGAAGTGATATAATGGAAGCTCTGTTTCCATAGTCAATCAATGGAAGAAACTGAAACAGCCTTCTTGTAGTACATTTTTTGGAACGGAAAAATTCTTTCACTCCACAAATCAACTCCGAATTTCGAGCATTCTTTGGTGGCCATTGTTGAAAGTTTTTTCTTTGCAATTTTAGTGAAGAAGATGTAATTATTACAAAATTTTAATAATTAATTAGGGATTAATCAGTACAAAATATAGTTAATAAAAGAAAAACTAATTATTAAAGAAAAGAAAATAAAAAAGGATATAAAAAATTATAACTTCTGATGTGGTGCTGACGTGGTAGCAGATGTAATACATCACATACTGTGAGAGTGGTGTTACACTTCTAAGGGGGATATTAAAATTCACTTTTAAATAGTAAAGGTATGTAATAAGTCGTCATGATAGTTTTAGTGTGTAACTGATTTTTCGAGACAAGTTCAGGGGGAATATATGCCTTTTCCCACAAACTAAGTCAACATTATTAAAATTTGAAAGCTATTCAATCCTAGTTAAATCAAATGTCATGCCAAAAAAATTCATGCTAAAAGTTGAAAAGAATGACGAACAATATACATGTCCATTTCATACTACATGCCACATAATTTATGTTCAATTGGCAATTGCGCATTGAAAAGTAATCTAAAATTATTTTCATTAACAAAATACTTCATATGTATTTATTTTAGCTGAAAAAATAGTCAAATAATCCCCTAACCTATTATCGAATTTCCAACTACACACTTATACTTCAGGGGAGTCCTATTACTCCCCCCGCCCCCGCCGCCCCTCCTCCCTCGACCTATTCTAAAGTAAAATTATTTCCACTCTAAAATGCTATTACCAGTCATGTGTATTATGGTGAGACAACGCACTTGACACGTGTATTTTAACAATTATGTTTTTTTAATGGATGGACTGACATGATCTATCTAAAAAGAGGTGTTATGATGTATTTATTTGCAGATGAAATAGTATTGGTTGATAAGACTCGGGCTGAAATCAATGATAGATTGGAGGTTTGGAGATATACTCTAGAATCAAAAGGGTTCAAATTGAGCAGAACCAAAATAGAATACTTGGAGTATAAATTCAGTGTTGTTAGATATGAAATAAATATTGAAGTGAAGCTTGCCACTCGACCTATTCTAAGGAGAGAGCTTTAAGTATCTTGGATCCATCATCCAGAGTAGTGGCGATATCGCTGATGATGTTACACATCGTATTGGTGTAGCATAGACGAAATGGAGGCTTGCCTCTTGAGTATTGTGTGATAAATAGATAGCATCTAAGCTTAAAGGCAAGTTTTACAGAATGGCGGCTAGACCATCTTTGCTTTATGGGGTGGAGTGTTAGGCAATTAAAAATTCACATGTCCAAAAAATGCAGGTTACAGAGATAAGAATATTGAGATGGATGTGTGGACATACCAGGAGTGATTGGATTAGGAATGAGATCATCCGAGAGAAGTTAGAGCTGGTCCCCATGGCTGACAAGATAAGGGAAGCGAGACTTCATTGGTTTGGACATGTGCAGAGAAGGAGTATCGATGCTCCTATTAGGAGGTGCAAGAGGTTGGATTTAAGGGTTACACGGAGGGGTAGAGGTAGACCGAAAAAATATTGGGAGGAGGTGATCAGACAAGATATGGCGAAACTTCACCTCATCGAGGACATGACCTTACATATAAAAGAATGGAGGTTGTGTATTAGGGTAGAGGGTTAATAGACTAGTAAAAGTAGGTCAATATATGACTTTATGATATAGTAATTTAGTAGGAGTAGCGATGTCTCTACATCTTATGATTATAATTATTAGTTCTATATTTGTTTACTTTTATTGTATTGCAAACTATCATTCGCTTCTCATTATTAGTAATCTCCTTTTCCTTTCTGTTCTTTTTTTCCCTTTTTTCCATATCTAGTATCTTCTACTTATCGGGTTTGATTCTTTTAGACAAAGGTTATCCGGAAATAAACTCTATATCTGTATGAGGTAGTGGTAAGGTTTGTGTATATTTTATCCTTCCCAGACCCCACTTTTAAGACTCCACTAGGTATGTTGTTGTTTTTGTAATCTATTTTACTCCTGCTTCTTCTTCCTTTCTTTCCCAAGTCATTTTTTCAACCCTAAAACACCATTGTTGATCTCAAAATTTTTTTGTATGTCTAACAAATCAAAATCAAACCTAATGAAGACATTAAACCTCAATATCGAAGTCAAAACAAAAAAATGGCACTAATATACACTATTCCTATGGTTCTACAAAGCTTTGAACAAACCCAGAAATGGTAACAACCTTACACCTCTTATCCTCGCACCGTCACACACACCTTTTAGCAGGTAAAAAAGAAACTTGTAACATCAATTTGAAAAATTCCCCTCTTTTCTATTCTCTCTCTCTCTAAAATTTTTATGAATAGTTCATAATTTGAGTTTTCATTTTGATTTTTATTAGGTTGTAAGAAAAAATGGAGAATCCATCCTCACAAATGTAGAAAAAGTTATTTTCATTTCAGTTCCTTCTAATAAGTTAAAAAATAGCAACCCAATTACTTCTCTTTCTTCTTGTTACTCTTTAGTTATTGACTTGATGTAATGACCCTGAGTCATTTCTGTAGTTCTACAACTACTCTGTTGGTTTGAGCTTCTGTATAGTGACCTCGGACCTTTTATGACTTATTGAGGATATATTTCGAGTCTGAGACCCTGGTATTTGTTCAGAGCGATACATATTGATTACTTCAGGTCAGAGACCCTACTGATTATGTTGGGGGGGGGGGATTCTTTCTCTAGCGTGTCACGCCCCGAGCCTACACCCTGTACGTGGCCGGCACTCAGAAACCATTTGTGATCCCAAACGAACCATTTGGTCTGGCAACTTACTCAACGGAAGACTTAATAATAGTGAAAAAGCTATAAAAGTAATAAGCTAACTCATGAATTGTCTGCATAAACTGAATGTAAAAGTGCATAAGCAATAACTGAATAGCTGGGACTAGAATACTGAGACATAGTCTATGGAACCTCTATTAAGACTGTCAGAAAGGACTACCAGGACAGGCCCCAAGTAGCCAGAACTAAAAATAAAAGCTGAAATGGAACATAATAACTCAAGAGCCTCTAATTGAGAAGAGGCCTCACCAATTGGCTGGAAGTTGTCTAGTCCTCAACGAAGCGGCTGCTGAGGAGTTCTATCACCTGCGTCTGCATCATAAAACGATGAAGGTCCTAAGGACGTTAGTACATGGAATGTACGGTATATAAAATGTACAAAACAGCAACTCAGGATAACATAACATTTCTTAAAAGCCATAAACATATCTCGTAATGAAGTAACAATGATAATAAATACTTAGTGCTGAAATTAACATACTGAAAACTTATAAGTAAAATATATCTTTTAACTTGGGGAGTTTCTCTAACTGACAACTTTGTGGTGATACAGCGTCTTGCCCACACTGCCAGAGCCGTCTCGTACTTTGCAGGGTAGGGGACGAAGAACTAGAGGAGTGGATCTATCCCAAACTGGGTCATCTCAGTGGCTAATGAGGAATGTACCTTGGTACAATCCTATCCTATGTTGGCTACATAGTTTACGAGTTCAAGTAATTAATTCTACTATCACTCATATCGGTGCTCAATACTACTCTCAAAATACTTTTATATAGCTCATACTTAAAGACTTGAAATTCTTAAAATCTTCTTTCTCAGGAACTTAGCCCAACTTACTACTTAGCTTTCTCATTTGAGTTCTTTAACTTGACTAAAAACTAATATCAACTCAAGTGATTCCAAAACATGCTAGATTTCCTGGCTAATATGCAAGAATCAATTTTTAAAATATACTTCTTGAACTTAGCTTGAAGAGGTACTCATACTAGTCTTTCTTTTCTTGAAAAACCTCAACAATAATGAATCTTGTTCATATATGAGTATAATTTTGATAACAATACTTTAATTGAATAATGTAGAAACCAAAAATCATAATACTCATCAAGGATCCATATATGCCATGGGAATTAACATACTTCACAAAAATTACGGGGATTTAATCTCAACTAGTATTTGAAAGTTCATGGGTGAAAACTAACTTCTATTCTTAAAGAGATTCTTGAAAATAATAGTTTTAGGGTGGCCTTACATACCTCGAAAAGAACTCTTGGTGAATTGAAGGAATTTTCTTGAAGGCCCTAACCATTCTTGATTTTATGCTTGAAGTTTCTGGGAGGGTTTTTCTTTCTTGAACGAATGAATGTGAAAAAGAATATGTTTTTGGACTTAAATTTGTCTTAAACTGACTAGTTTAGGATTAGGGGGTGTGGGAAATGTCAAAATTGCCCCTCCCCATTAAAAGAGATAAAACTGTTCTAAATTACACTAGTGCTCGACAATTTCCAGTTTTTCGCAAATTCCAGCTTTTCGTCGAATTTCAAAAAATAACCAAAGTGTGATTCCGCATCCCTAGCGCATCGCGGAAGGGGTGCGGAAACCTCATTGTTTTGAAAATTTTGGAAAAAGATAATTCAAGTTTTTTCGCATTAAAATCGAGTCGAGACCATTTTCTGACTCAGTTTTTCGCACTGATCGCAAATCCGATCTCGAATTTGCAATCGGGGATGGGAAGACACGTTTTATGCGCAAGGTCAATTCTAGGGGTATTTTCGTCTTTTCACCGGGTGTTACAAAGCGGGGGATACGTCCCACCATTATGTATATTGTCAGACTATCTTGTCCTGACTGACTACCTCAACCGGAGGCCAGGTCAGGAGGATTAAGGCCGACGCCTCGTATGACATTGGTTCCTAGACGGTCAAGAACTCGGTTGTTTACCCATGGATCCACCTATACACACTCTAATTGTGTGTGGATGTACTCTCTAGGCTTATGAGAGCTCAAAGGTCGTTCAGGCTTAGACATTAGGGTATTACACCCACATATAGTCGACCTGTGACCATGTGATATTAGGAGTTGGGTTCTATTGTGATTCGATTGATCAAATTGTGCGCGGGTGTACCTTCTGGGCTTATGGGGGTTCAGTTGGTGTACAAGCAAGATACTAAGGGCTTGCACCTACATAGGACATTACGTCCCTGATGAGGATAATTGTGGTATGGGTCTACACAGTTTCATCAGTCAATATCGTTGCTCATCACTTGGGTTGGTTCAGGTTATCATTGTTTATCACTTGGGTTGATTCAGGTTATCGTTGTTCATCGCTTAGGTTGGTTCAATTATCATTGTTTATCTTCTTGATTGGCTCTATTATGGTTTGAGGGTTAAAAAACATGTTTCCTTGATTTGAGTTCAGATTTGGCCAGACCTGCTGCAATTTTCTATATTTGAGTCTTCTGGATTTATTGCATTTCACTTGATCGGTCGATGATGCCTATTAGGTGCCTCTTTCTAGTACTCACCCCCTACATCTCTTCATCTTCCCATGGTGCAAGTTGAGGTACAGGTCGTGATTGCTGATTTTAAGAGACTCAGGAGCATGCAGGAGACTTCTTTTGGGTGAGTACCAACAACTTTGGCTTCGTCGCAGTCTCCTTCCTTTAATGGCCATTTTTTGCTTTCAGACATTGGTCTTGTACAGTTAAAAGTGACTCGTCTAGAGTTAGATATAAGTGTGATGTTAGTTGTCCTTTTGTATGTTTGATTTCTAAAGTTAAGAAAAGGCAAAGATTTGAAATTAAAACCTTGCAAATAACACATTCATGTCCAGAAACATTCAAGAATAGAAGAGCTACTCAACAAGCTTTAGCATACTATTACAAGAGGAAGGTCCAAGATAATCCTAAGTACAAGGTGACAGATATGAGACAGAATTTAGATGATAATTTTCGTCTTAATATCAGTTATTCAAAAATGAAGAGGGTTAAAAGGCTTATATTGGAGAAATTGGAGGGTAGCTATGTTGATGAGTTCAACAAGTTGGGGGCTTCTGCTCAAAAATTGAGGGATAGCAACTCTGATACTGATGTGGTTATAAACATATCTAAGGAGGCTTTGTTAGAACATGGACAAATTTTTTTTTTTGAGAATGTATGTTTGCTTTCAAGCTTTGAAAAAAGTGGTTGGAGAGGTGGATTGAGGCCATTCGTCGGGTTAGATGGCACCTTTTTAAAAGGAAAGCTTAGGGAAATTTTATCAATTGCACTTGGATAAGATTCAATGAAGCATTTTTATCCACTTGCATGGGCCGTGGTGGATAGAGAAACAAGTAGAACATGAAAATGGTTTATTAAGTTGTTGTGGAACTCATTAGAGTTGACAGATGGTGAAGGAGTGACAGTTATGTCAGATATACAAAAGGTAATCCTATAAGTGTTTGACAGTTGCTTATAGTTATTGAATACATTTGAAGTACTTCAACTTGTTATTTTATTTTTATTTATTTTATAGGGTTTGATTGATGTTGGTGACTTGCTTCCAAAAGCACAACATAGATGGTGTGCAAGGCGTATATAAGTCAATTGGTCCAAGACTTGGAGCGGTGTACAAATGAAGAAGTTATTCTGGTGGTCTGCATTGAGTACATATGAAGAAGAGTTTGAAGACCAATTAAATATGATGGGTTCTGTGTCTGAAAAAGTTGCCAAAGACTTGTTATGGTTCCCACCACAACATTGGTGTAAGGCCTACTTTGACACTATCTGTAAAAACTCCACGTGTAAATAATTTCAGTGAGTCATTCAACAAATGGATTTTAAAATCAAGGGCAAGACCAATAATCAAGATATTGGAAGACATTAGAATCAAGGTATTGTTACTGACTATTTCTTAAAATTTCTCTCAGTTTCTCTTGGTCATTCTCACACTATGTACCCTTAAATAAGGCAATCCAGATTATCATTTTCAATTAGTCATATCAAGAATAAAGTTTCTAATTTGGATATTTGGGATTCCAATAAAGTCCTACTTTATGGATATAAATACTTCCCCACTGCAATACATTTGATTAACAAGTTTTCATCTTAGAGTATTACAAAGTAACACATCTAGAGCAGTCTAATTGTTTCTCTTAAAATTAGAATCATGTGCTACAGTGCTACTGTTCAGTTTCTCTGTATGTTTTTATTGAAAAGTGCTAAATGATTTTCCAAAAGCTACAGTTCTATTTATTCTGTATGTTTCTCTTAAAAAATGATTTTAAAAAAGCTATAGTTTGTATTTTTCTCTGTATGTATCTTTCTGGTTTGTCTTTTTGTTTGTTGAGGAGTTGTTTATTAAGTTGCTTTATATAGGATCAAATGCTACAGTTAGAATCAAGTGCTATAGTGCTATTGTTCTGTTTCTCTGTATGTTTATCTTCAAAAGTGCTAAATGATTTTCCAGAAGCTAGATTTTTGTTTATTCTGTATGTTTCTCTTGAAAAATGATTTTACAAAAGCTACAGTTTGTATGTTTCTCTGTCTGTATCTTTCTGGTTTGTCTTTTTGTTTATTGAATTGCTTTGCATAGGTTACGAAAAGATTGAAAGATCTTGAAGAAGAGGGTAAAAAGTGGACGGACGATTATAGTCCATATGTCATGGAGCTGTACAATGATTTTAGAATAATTACACAAGGTTGTCAAGTTGTTGCTAATAGAGACTTAGGATATGAGGTGGTTGAGGGTATAGATAGACAAACTGTGAATTTTGATCGAAAGAAATGTACTTGTAGGACATGAGATTTGACAGGAATACCATGTCCTCATGCAATTAAAGCATTAGAACATGATAGACAAGAGCCACTGAATGAGATGCACTGGTGGTAAGAAGCTTACATGTTGGTGTACGTGCACAACTTCAACCTGTTAGGGATGAAAAATTCTGCAAAGTTGATCCTTCTCAAGCTATGAAACCACATAAATACATAAACTGGTTGGTAGACCAAAAGTTAAGAGAGTAAGGGAAGAGGATGAGGCAAGAAAAAGAGAGGGGCTATGGTTAAAAAGTAGAAAGGGGCTGCAAATGACATGTGAAAACTGTAGTGCACCAGGTCATAATCGAAGGAAATGTCCTCTGGTAAATCATGTTTCATCAATTTTTCATTACTTATAATGTGTACTTAATTATCTAACTCTTTGATAAATTTTATAGCTTCAAAGGGGAAGAGAAGTACTCCAATATGTGTCAATGTCACCACCCAACCAAGTGAAGAAATTAAATCAGTCTTTATGCCATTTCCTGAATTTGCTACGTCTTCTAGTCAATAGACAAGCCAATAATAAGCCAAGTAACTAATGAAGCTCCTAGTCCTTCAAAGAGGTCTAAAGTTGTTGCACCTTCAAGTTCAATTGTTGATGAAAATGAAGTTGAAGCTGATATTAAATCCGAGGATGAGGAGACAGTGGTTGGGCCTAGAGTGATAATGAAGCAAAGACTAGATTTCAAATGAAGAAGCTATATCAACAACCAATTGATTCGAGAAGAATTAGCTTGAGAAGTGATGAGGGTGGTGTCAATATGCTTACTAATTTGTCATACTCACCAAGAAAGCTAGCATGGAAAGGCAAAGCATATGTGACCTCAAATCAGTTGACACAAGAAAAGGAGATAAAGATTGGCAAGCTAAAGGCAAAGAGGGGCAAACATTAGAGGGTGATTTCTAAGTTGTAATTTAAGTTTTTGTTTGTTATGTAATGGCAAGATGGAGTTTCTTATTTTGCTATTTTTGGATGCTTACTGTTTATCACTGACCATATATGTCAATTACCATGTAAAATCTAGCAGCATGTATAACTGCTGATGTATTTTTGGATGCTTACAGTGAATGCTCTGGCCATGTATTTTTGGATGCTTATAGTTATGAGCGAAAGGTTGGAGGCCTGGAGACACGCCTTGGAGTCCAAAGGATTCAAATTGAGCAGGACGAAAACTGAATACTTGGAGTGCAAATTCAGCGTAGAAAGGGAGGAGGCAAACATTGAGGTGAGACTTGCCACTCAACCCATCCCCAAGAGGGATAAGTTTAAGTATCTGGGGTCCATCATCCAGAGTAGTAGCGATATCGATGATGATGTCACACACCGTATTGGGGCAGCATGGACTAAATGGAGGATGGCCTCTCGAGTATTGTGACAAAAAGATATCACCCAAACTTAAAGGTCAGTTCTACAGAGTGGTGGTTAGACCGGCGCTATTGTATGGGGTGGAGTGCTGGCCGATTAAAAATATTCATGTCCAAAAGATGCATGTCGCAGAGATGAGGATGCTGAGATGGATGTGCGGTCACACCATAAGTGACAAGGTTAGGAACGACGCAATTCGAGAGACACTGGAGGTGGCCCCGGTGGGCGAAAAGATGAGGGAAGCGAGACTACGATGGTTCGGTCATGTGCAGAGAAGGAGTATTGATGCTCCTGTTAGGAGGTGCAAGAGGTTTGTTGTGGGAGCTACCCGGAGGGGTAGAGGTAGACCGAAGAAGTACTGGGGGGAGGTGATCAGATAGGACATGGCAGAACTCGGCCTCACTGAGGACATGACCTTAGATAGAAAGGAGTGGAGGTTACGAATTAGAGTAGCAGGCTAAGTTCTTCTTCTTCTTCTTCTTCTTCTTCTTTCTATTCTTCTCCTTCACTGTCTTCTTCTTATTATTACTAGCATTTATATTATTTTTACTATTATTATTCCTTTTCTTTGCATTATCTAGTGTATATGTGTTAGTTTATCATTGTTACTTACTATCATGTGATATTCATTGTTAGTCATACCCGTTTTTCCCTTACCTTAAATTTCATTTTGTCATATCTAGTCTTTTTGCTTATGGGTTTTGAGCCGAGGGTTTTAGGAAACAACCTCTCTACTTCTATGAGGTAGCGGTGAGGTCTGCGTACAATTTACCCTCCCCAGACACCACTTGTGGGATATCACTGGGTATGTTGTTGTTGTTGTTGTTGTATTGATTATTGTAAATCCCCTCTTTGGGGAATTGAGTCGGTTAACTACTCGGATTGCATATTGGTGAATTTGTCTTGAGTCTACGTATTCCCTGTGGGTTCGACCCTAACCTTGGTTAAGTTCTATTTCTTGATAGCGATCACTTTATCTTCTAAAGGAGGTGTAACTTGCGCGACATCAAGATTTTGGTGCCGTTGCCGAGGAATATGGCTAGACTTAGTAGATTCATTAGTAATTCAAGAGTTAATCCTTAGTTCCCTTTATTTTACTTTTATTTTTTTTGTTCTTTGCAGTCTGTACGAATAGTGTATGCCCAAGACTCGGAGTCAAGGCATGCTCTTAACTCCATTTGATCCTGAGATCCACAGATTTACAAGAAGAATATCCACTAGCCAAGCCTAGGGCCGAGATATGACACGGTGAATGGGGAACCCCAGGGAACCCCAAACAAGCCTTTTAACTTATTATTACACATCATTGGTCACGGAAGCATATAAAAGATATAAAGAGTAAGAATAGGGGCATAGGGGCTAAGGGTAAAGCTTGCAAAACATCATAATCAAGAGACAAAGAGTCAAAGCTCATATCATAGATACATAACATGTCCAACAAACACCTCTAACACTTATGTAAGAGTGGGGGCCAAGACAAAGTAACCTAGCTCACCCTCATAGTCAAAACAAAAAATAAAGAATATTGTCTTAATACATAATAAGAGAAACACAGACCAAGGTTCCCGAAGTGGAGGACTCACCAACTAGCTTGAGTAGTACGAAACTAGCCACATGGAGGAGGAGGATGATCAACTTGGGCTCCGATTCCTACATGGTAATATCATATTGGCAAGAGTATGCATTAGTACGTTGAATGTACTGAGTATGTAGGATGCAATGCAATAAGAGATAGGCATCATAATCAAAATGCATAACAATATGCAATAGGCATAATATAACAATGTGACATGCATGATCAATGCATAAGTAAAACATGCTCAAGTAACTCATGCTCATATAGGATATCATATGTGTAGAAAAGACCAAGCTAGATTTCCAAAGTACAAACCTCTTGGTAGGTTGATGATGATGCCACCCCATCACCCTGGTGGTGAGGTACAAACCCCTCACTAAGTTGATGAGTACAAACCCCCATCTAGGTTATCAAGGCACTAGCCCCTTGATTGGCTATCAATGTACTAACCCCCCAACAAGGTTATCCGGTCTCTTAGTCCCCGCGGATTGGGAATGGTCTAATGCAACAATTTATATAGGATATATTATATACATAAGATCCTTTTATCATCATTGCATCAATCATATCACGTCTCATGCTTTGGGCCTTCGTTTCCTAAAGAAACCATAATTGACATTTTATCAAACACTTGGCGGGTGAGAAATGATAGTATAAAATCATGAAATATAGAGATGAAATCATGCAAGTAAAACCATTCTAAAACCATCAATCAATACCTTGCAATACCCTCAAGCAACATACATCAAAACCCCTCATCAAATCTTATAATAGATGCAAGATTTATAGCTCAAAACATAGCAAAACAGTCACAACTTTACATAGCTTAACATAGTTCATAGACATGTTCATACTAGTAAATCCATTAGTAAAATCAACTTTAAATCATGCAAATTGAGTCAAAAGGAGATTAGGGCACTATGGGTGGAAGGATCCAATGGCTAAAACCTCCATACCTTTGCTTTGGAGAAACTCTTGGTGAAGATTGAAAATGAAGGCTTGAAACTTAAAGGAAATCCTTAGTTCCAGATGAGGGTTTTGAGACTTGAATTTAGGAGTGAAAAATATGGCTAAGTGTTTGAGTGAATATTGGAGAATGTTCAGGATGATATGAGGGTGAAGTATGGCTAAGTATACGTTTGGTAACACTTAAGTCTGGCACCGAAGTAAAAAAAAGGCAAATTTTTGTACACGACTCAAAATGCTCATTGGAAATCGCACTTTGTAATTTCATAATTGCTGATCTTTCACTCTTAAATTAGGGTTGACCCTTTTTCCCCTAATTTTGACCCCTTAAACAAGAATATGAAGTTGTATTTTTGATATCGCTCATAGATTTTGAGATATATGGAATTTAAAATTCTGGGCATTCCGAGGCACATTTTCGGATACTTTTTGGGGTCATTTCAAAAACAATACCATCAACGCAGCCAAAGCCCTAAATAGGAATAATATTGAAGGCGATCAAAATGAGAATCCACCTCCTTTGGAGGGACATTCCATAGCCTTAGGAGTTCAACGCTAATGCTTACCAGTGAAATCAGTACAGGTTGAACCCCATGGCTATGGATGTGACGAGCTATTATGTTACCACCACTATCGGCAGACACAAAGTTCATAGTCTCTAGTAGGTTACTTCAGATACTGCAAAACCATAGGCTATTTGTAGGCTTACCATTAAAGGATCTATATAGTCACTTGCACAATGTGATATTTATTTGTAAGAGTGCAATAGGGACACAAAATCTGTCTATGGATGTTGTGGGACTTCATATCTTCCCATTATCTCTTATGGGAAATGCTGTGTTATGGATATCTGAGCTCCCATAAAGTTCAATCACAATTTGACAGACTTGCAGGAGGCCTTAGTGGAGAGGTACTTCCCTAGATCGAAGAAGCTCAAGTTAAAGGACCAAATTAACAACTTTGAGCAACTTCATGATGATTTGATAAGCACTACTTGGGAGCTATTTATAAAATGTCTAAGGAGAATCCCTGACCATAAGATTGTCGATGACGCCTTGGTGGAGATCTTCCACCGTGCCCTTGATTAGAACAGCTAGGCCTGTGTTGACACTATCATGGGGGGCATGTTTCTAGATCAACCATTTGAAAGGATTACAGAACGTATGGAGCAAGTGGTCAAGACAAATTGTGCATGGGGCCAGTAGGGTAGAGATTCTACAAAGAGTTCATATACTGTCAGTGTGGGGTCAGAGCAAGCCAAAATTAATGAAGAAATTATACAACAGCTTGTTTAGCTTCGCACAAGCATGGATGTGGTAATAAAGTAAAACCAAGAACAAGTGAACGCAGTAGTTCACCAACCCCCGCGTGCACCCATGTACGAGGAGCCATACTACAAGGAGGACATATGTTTTATGAATGATCATATGGGAGGTTTCTGGATCAACACCCAAGGGTCCAATCAGGACTATTGGCACTAAGGTCAAGGAAACTAAGATCAAAACCTTGGCAGAGATGGAGCTTATAGGGACAACCAAGCGGAGGTTATTATGATAGGAACAGGGGTACAAATGCAGATTGGGGTTGTAGAGTAGGCTTTAGGAATGGTCCTTATGTGCTACCACATAATTGCGACGCAGGTACAGATAATTCCAGAATTGAGGAGATGTTTGATTGCCTATTCAATAAGGCTGAGACATAGGGTTAGACCCTATAGGGCATGAAAATAGAGATCTCTAGTATCAATCAAACGATAGAGTCTAATTCAGTAGTTATTAAACAGCTGGAACAATAGTTTGGTCAAGTGTCAACTCAGTTGAATCATTGTCAGAGGGGTACACTGCCTAGTAATATAGTGCAAACTACGAAAAATGTAGGGCAACGTATGGCAGTTACCACTCGAGGTGGGAAGAGCATAATTGACTCTCCTATGTTGGTTGATGTAGAGAATGCTCGTGAGGAGATGGTTGCAGCTAAGGATTCAGATGAAAGAAATGATCGCGGTAAGGATAGGGTGAGTGAAGCAGCTGAAGCACCACAACCCAGCCCTACTTGTCATATTTGTGTTCTCACATCACCAGTTTGCATTGGTTCACTAAATAGCTATCTGATCCTGTTTTGAAAAGTTGGCGTAGATATCTTAGTCTGAGATGTATATGTATGCTATTGAGTTGAGGTCTGTGTGTTACTTTGTTATCTATATAGATTGAGTGGTCGCTTGAAAACAAGCAACAATTTTAAGCTGAGAGTGTTGATGTGCTGCAAAAACATAATACTTTTGATGCTCAAAACTTAGGATTTTGTATGTTCTCAATACTACTTTAGTTGTTTTTATGTGTTTTTGTGTTTAGATTTGTAGGATTACAAGTAGGCCATGATTTGGGGAAAAATTGCAGAAGTTGCTAATTTTTGCAATTGTACGAGCCCTTATACGACTGGTAGCATTCTACGAGTCATACAGGTATTTCGTGAGGAATTCTAGTGAGGGGCTATTTGCTGATGTTGAAGTTTACGAACATGCAGAGGAGTCGTAGACTAGCTTTTGTGCCCTGAGGATTAGAGAAGTGGACTTGCAGGAAATTCATCAGATGAATTTTCAATCTTCAAGGTTGTGATTTTCATTGACTTTGGATTTTCTTGATCTTAATTAAATTGCGTAAGTGTTTAATTGTGTCTTCTCAATTCATAATCTCTTCATCTACACAATGCATGAGTAGCTAAATCCACAACTAGGGTTGTGGGAACCATGAAGAACTAATAAAGAAAAATCGGACAATTCACAATTCTTGGAAGATGTATATGCATGTATTAATTAACTCTCTTCGATTTACATGTCTTCTGATGGTGGCCAACATTAGAACCCACCTAGTGTTACTAATTGGACTAAGGTAGTAATGAATAGGAAAAGAGATCAATTAACAGGATTCGATTGATGTGTTCTCGTCTAATCAACCAAACTGGGACAAGTGGAGGTTGTACTGGGACTTATAGATAATGCTTAGTCATGCACACTATGGAGATGAGCCAAGTCACATAGTGAAATTCGCCTCTCACCTTTGACCAAAGGGCTTGGTGAATTTAAATTACTGTCTTGCATCTATACACTAGACAAGAATTAGGTTATCCAGTGATATTGAGTTGGGGAATCATGGGGAACACAATACCCTAGTTTCTCTCTGTTATTGATTTTTCTCTCGTGATAGTTAGTTTATTTTTCTCATTGATTATTTTAAAGGCCCCCTACGGAGAAGGTTAACTACTGGGAATGTATATTGATAAATTTGTCTTGAGTGTACGTATTCTCTGTTGGTTCGACCCTAACCTTGGTTAGGTTCTATTTCTTGACAATGACCGCTTTATCCTCTAAAAAGGAGGTGGAACTTGGGCAAAATCAGAGCTCCTCAATGAAATTCTCAGGGTTCTCCTTCACATTAGACCCTATGAACGGTGGGTTCATTATCAGAAATTCATGAACCCTGGTAGTATCTGAACCATCATTCCTGCCATCTCCGTGTCGACTTCCCTGTGTAGTGACTGCTAATTCCAAAGTCTGGATAGCTTGGCAGAGCTTAACGTTAGGGATGTTTGCTTATGGTGGCTGCTCGGAAGATATAGCTGGAACTCTGGGTCCCTTAGGAATTGGTAGCTGAGGATGGTTTGCATTCTGCCTGGCTGGGCACCCTCTACCCCTGGCTGGTTCAATGTCTCTACGTGGAGGCATGATCTGAAAAACAAGGCATGAACGCACGAATTTGAAATGTCTTAACAGAGGTAAACTCTGAAGCACAAGAGGGAATAACAATTGATAGTGATACTTCCTAATACCCTGTGGTCTCCCTATTATGGATGTGGCGCGCTTCATACTAATAATACAGACTCTACAAGACATGGTTTCATAGACTCCCTAATACACTTGAACTCTGGGCCAAGTTTATCATTCCCCCAGTTCACATCCTATGCGTGACCGACACCCAGAACCATTTGTGGTCCCAAGCGAACCACTTGGCTTGGCTATTATACTCCATAGAAGACTTAAATGATAAATGGAAGGCTTAAATATAACAACAACAACAACATACCCAATGGAATCCCACAAGTGGGGTCTGGGGAGGGTAGAATGTATGCATACCTTACCACTACCTCATAAAAGTAGAGAGGTTATTTCCTGGAAACCCTCGTCTCAAAAATCCATAAGCAGAATAAACTAGATATGACAAAAAGTAAAAGAAAGGGAACAACAAAAAATGACTAATAACCAAAAGCATATGACAATAAGTAAATATGATACAACTAACACATAAACAACAAATAATGACAACACATGTTATAAAACACTACTACTCCTCTACCGTACTATACCCCATGGCAAGATAACCACCTAACCCTACCAACCAATTAGCCTACTGAAAATAAGATCGGAAACTACTGTCATATAGTCTATGAAACCTCTAACTAGAATAGTCTGAAACAACTACCATGACAGGCCCATGGTAACCACAATTGAAAAGAAATACTGAAAAGAAAACATAGATAATGACTCCAAAGCCTCTGATTGAGAAGAGGCTTCACCAATAGCTGGATGGATAGCTGGTCTCAACGGAGTGTCTATTGAGGAATGTTGTCACTTGCGTCTGCATCCTCAAATGATGCAGGTCCATAGGACGTCAGTAAAAGGAATATATGGTATGTAAAATAGCCAAAATGGGAAAGTAGTGTAAGGTACTATACTCAAAGTAACTAAAGCATGTATCAAAATGGGTAGCATAAGTAATAGTTAAGGTGCTTGCTAAACGTAAAAACATATGTTAAAACTCTGTATATAGAAACTAGCTTACTTTAGCTTGGGAGTTTCTCTAACGGACAACTGTCACTATGAGCTTCGTAATAATACAACATCTTGCCCATACTGCTAGAGCCGTCCAATACTATGCCAGGGTAAGGGATGAAAACTAGGGGAGTGGATCCATCCCAAAACTGGGGCATCTCATTGGCAAGTGAGGAGTTGTACTCTTGGTACAATCCTATCCTACGCCGCCTATGTAGTTTATGAGTTCAAGTTATTATTACTTTCACTCATATTGATGCTCAATACTACTACCAAAATAATTTTTATGATGCTCATATCTTAAGGAGTAAGAGTTCTCAAAATGCCTTCTAATCTTTTGGGACTTAGCCCTACTTTAGCTTTTCCTAACTTTTCTCAACTCATCTCTTCTCTTTGACTGAATTTGTATCAATACAAAGTATCTCAAATCATAACTGTATTCTCAGTTATCTTATAGATATAGAAGCTTTAAGTACTTCTTAAACTTAACTCAAAACTGTGAATATATTAGCTTTTCATGAAATATATATAGGGTTCTCAAAATTACGATAATAACTGTAAATCTTATCTCAATAGCTTAATTTAGTACTAAAATCAGTAAAAATCATGATTTTTATCAAGAAAAATACATGTACAAGTACTTTGATAAAATTAACTGGCAATGGAGAAAAACTGATCTCAACTCACAAACTTGATCTTGGGTAGAATCTAGTAGGTAAAGATACTAAAACATATATAGGATAATATTGGAGGGCCTTACATACAAGGGGAATTAGTTTCTTGGTAGAATTGAAGAAGGTTCTTGAAAGCCCTAGTTTTTTTCCCTTTGAAACTATGTTCTGAGTTCTTGGGGTGTTTGAATATTAATGATATGAGGAAATTCATTTTAGGGGTTTAATTAGGTGAAAAATGACAAGTTTAGGCTTAAAAGAATGTGAAAAGATGAAAATACCTCTCTTTAAAATTGCTGGTCGGGTCGCCTACGAGAACCCTCTACGTCCCATAGGGAACCTTTGGTAAATTTTTGGACAAATTTTAGGGTCTCTGGATCACTTTGCGAGCCATTCTATGACCTGTAAAGTGTTCTACGACCCGTAGAATGGTCCGTAAGGTCTAGGGATGAAAATGTGATGTTCCAGGACTTTTTCCATGATTTAGCAGACAAGTCGTATTTTGATTTATGACCCGTAAAGAGGTTTTGGAGAAGTGACTCTGCTGACAGTTTTCAGTAAAACGACCATAACTTTTGATTCCAAACTTAAAATGAGGTGAGACTAGTTGTGTTGGAAAGCTAATTCAGAGACTTTCATTTGGTATGTCATGAGACATCTAATTTTGTTTATGCTAAGAGTTATAATCAAGTAAAGTTGACCCTTGCATAATCTAAGGTTAGAAACTCAATTTATAGGTAGGTTTTAAACTCAACTAAGTACTAGAGGTCTCTTATGACCCCGATACACTTTTTCACACATAAAAGTGAGGCTTAAAATATAGGTACATATGAGGATAGATTTATGGGGTGTCACAAAAACGTGAACACCCCTACTTGTAGTTGTTTGCAGTCTTATTGATTGAACAATCAGATAAATAATCTTGTATTGATTTCGGCCTTTTATTAATGGAAAAGGACTTAAAATACTCTCAACAATTTGTATTGGTACAAAACTACCCTCCATCTATCTTCCGGCCTCCAAATACTCCTGACATCGATCTTTTGATTAAAATATATCCTTGATATTAACCCTTTGACTCATATTTACCCTTATTTTTGTCAGCTTCCTTAAAGTAAAAAGCATTAAATATTTTATTTATTATGTTGCCTAATTTGATTAGTCTAAATTTAAATCCTTCTCAAACAAATTCTAAAAACTACATATGATTCACATTTTAACTTGATATGCTTGAAAATAATATTCAAAAAAGTATTAATTTCATGATATCTTCTTATTTGTCTGTTTAAATCAACCTAACCTAATTCTTAACTGCTGATCCAACTAAAATCAACATTCGCCCTGGTCTGATTGTCCATCTAAAAAAAGATTATCATTTTTATTAATATAAAACTTCTATCAATTATCCAATGGTTTTGTTCATTTCCTTATTTTATTCTTTTTCTTTAATCTATTATTCTTAATTAGGATATCATGGACTCAAACTTGAAATAAATATAGATGTTCGTACACTTTTAATTTGTATTATTATCATGGCATGGTGGGGTGGGAATAGGAGAAAAGTTCATTCATTCTTTTATTTTGAATTTTTGGTACACGCAAAAGAAAAATGTAGTATACATACATAGTTCCTTAATTAAATTATCTTCTATTGAACTAATTATTTCTATATGAGTGTCAATATTTTCCTCCTTTTTTCTTCCTTATTTTGTCACAAGTTCAGATTTAAATAAATAAATAAATAAAAATAAAGGACAAGATCCAAGAAGGACAAAAAATGAAAGAGAGAGGAAGTGAGGTTGGGGGGAGGGGTGTAGGGGTGGGAGTAGGGAGTAGGGGGCGGGGAGTAGAGGACTAACTTTCTTTTTATTATTATTATTTTTAATTTACTGTGAAACTCAAAATTAGGCCAATCATATGAGTTCATATATTAAGTAATTCCAAATTATTTTAACAAAATAAAAAAGACTTAAAATATGAGATTTGGTATAATATTACTCTCGATCCACCTTATGAGTGCGGACCGTTATAAGTAAGGGTTATTTTTTCCAAAATTAGTGTCAAGAATATTTGAGGACCAAAAAATTAATAAAAATTAATTTTATATCAATTCAAATAGTTAAGAGACATTTTAATCACTTCTCCATTAATTTTAGATAACTTGCCAATCTACTTATAAAGATCTTCACAACATCATTCTCATTTGATCTACACATGTTCTTCCCGACTCTAGATTGCGGTAATTCAGTAGTAAAGTGAACTCATTAATTGTATTTGTTTTTTCAACAATCTAAAGGGTCTGTTTGGAAAGTCATCTGGTGATTGAAAGTAGTGTAATTACCACCCTAGTAGTTACTCAGCCATATGATTACTATGTCTTATTTGTTAGCCATAATATAATCATAATGTGATTACAAGTATGTTGTTTGGTTTTACAATTATAATTACAAGATTATACTACATTTTAAAAATAAAAATTAATTATCTAAAATTAAAAATTTATATTGACAAATAAGGATATTTATAAATAATATTAAATTAAATAATTAAGAGATATATTGTCTTTTGAAAATATATTAATTAGTAAATATATGTTCCTCTTAACTTTCTCGGATGGAGCCAAAGATTGACTATTTTTTGGCCTTGAAGTATGATGGAATAAAGCAAAATGGCTGTTTAAACTATCTGCGCTTTTTTCATTTGTGAAGTAGCAGTTAGTCAATG